>JAOBAT010076643.1:7844-20443 GCA_026413305.1 Hydrozoanthus tunicans | reverse complement strand
CTGTTCTCCTGCCCAAGAAGACCGAGAAGAAGGCCAAAGCTTAAACTGCGTTTTGCAGTTTTCAATCCAAACGGCTCCTTTAGGAGCCACCAAATCTTACAAAAGAGAATGGTTAATGAAACAGCTGCTAAAAATACCGTTAATTTTGCTAAAATATTGAATCAGTGGTTTTATCTTCTTCAACTCCTTTAATTTAGGAGCCACCAAATCTAAAAAGAAAACAACTATCTCATATCTTGTAGGTGATCTAGATTCTATTCAAAGTATAAAACAATATATTTATTATACATATATTCTATACAAGTATTTTATAAAGAAATTAGCTGAATAAAACAACATGTTGGCCGGGTTAAGTGTCACTTCGCTTTTCGTTTTTAATTGAACTACTCACACTAAAAGCTTGTAGAACGAGTCGTTTTTTCCCTGTTTGCTATCGCAGTTAGTTTGCCCTTAAAACACTGAATTTTCAACGCGCCAAGATACGAAGGTTTGAAATCGAAGGAACGAAAATTTGACCCAGGCTATTTAAGTAGTCAAAAGGTAGCTTGCTCAATTGACGTTTGAAAATAAAAACTCCAGGCCAGTAGAACTTATATAAAAGCTATCTTCCAGCCGTGATGAATTTATGAAAGTTAAGGCAAGCTTAGCGTTATAAAGGAAAACGTTCGAACGCAGCATCAACAAAATTCTGGTGTACGACTTTTTATATTAACTTCAATATTATTAAGAATGAAAATATCTCGGTACCGCGGAACCAAAGTTTTAAGTGTTTGAGAGCAATCTATTCGAATATTCACGAACAGCTTTAGCCCCAGGATGTTTTCCTTGCTATTTGTTCTTGTAGGCAACCAAGGTAAGTACTAAAGATTAGGTTTTGCGGTTTCATTTGATAAAATTTCCAAATTTTGCTCAACAACGCAGATCGTTTTGTTGTCAGTTGAGTAAAGTCAAGTTTTAGCGCGCTGCAATCTAATTGGTCTGTTGAAGGCTCTTTTTGATTGGTCGGCTCAGTTTTACGATGTTCAAGCACATTGCACTAAGCTCTTCGAAATTCTTCTTCAATTTTATACTTTCTTTTTATATACTAGGCAAACAAAACTTTTTTGTTTTAGCCAGGAAGTTGGAATGAAATGTTTGCACAACCGTGCTAACAATTTCGCCTTTATTATCAACCCAAAATAGCCAACAAACTTCACGCAAAGCTTTCAAATGCTTTGACTGCGGATCGAAACTCAGCATAATTTAGCATTCATCAATTAGAGTTCGACCAATCACATTTCGAGACGGTTCGGTTTTAACCACCGTGATTTCAGCAACAGTTCAGTTCTTCTGTTCGTCAGAAACAAAACGTTCAAAATGTCTGGTCGCGGTAAAGGAGGAAAAGGTCTTGGAAAAGGAGGCGCCAAGCGTCACCGAAAAATCCTTCGGGATAACATCCAGGGTATCACAAAACCCGCCATCCGTCGTCTTGCCCGCCGTGGTGGAGTCAAGCGTATCTCTGGTCTGATCTACGAAGAGACCCGCGGTGTTTTGAAGGTTTTCCTTGAGAACGTGATCCGTGACGCTGTCACCTACACCGAGCACGCCAAGCGAAAGACAGTTACCGCCATGGACGTGGTGTATGCTCTGAAACGCCAGGGCCGCACGCTGTACGGTTTTGGTGGATAAGTTGATGTTAAACCAGATTTAAAACAAACGGCTCCTTTAGGAGCCACCAAATACAGCGAAAGAAAATGGCCATTCCGCTTAACCCTTTAATAACCTTTAATGCTTTTATGGTTACATGTAAATTTACTATGTTTGTCTTAAAGGTTTTCAAAGCTCTTAAAGGTATTTTTCCCTTAATGTGTCCACAAAACAAGGTTGCGCTCGGGCAACTTTCATGCCTCATCTGCTATCATACCCTGATACAACAACAACTTTTCCTCATTATTAGTATTTTACGTATTTCTCAGTTTTGCTGCCTAATTTTAAGTCTTGTAAGTCTTATATTTCATGAGCGAGCATATTTGTTCGCTTGCGACGGAGCTTCAAAGAAAGCTAGATTTGCATTAACCGTTTTCCCGCCGTCCATTTACCGAAAGCACCGCTTCCGTTTAAATATTAAGAAAGCAATACATTCTTACGGTTGGCGTTAACCGATATCTTTTTCTCTTGTCACGCAAACCGTCGACCTCGAATGTCAATACACATTTTAAAAGCTCTAAATTTTTTTTGTAGGCTGTAGGAGAAATCACCTTTTGTAGGCCGTAGAACGAATCATTATTGGATTCAGAACCATGGCCGTAAATTAAAAATCTTTGTTTGAAAATTCTATTAAAACGTCTTCGGAGATACTGCACAACTGAGGAAGGAGAGTATCCCTGAAAACATTTTTATAAAGTTTTTCAGCAAAGTTTTTTAGTTTTGGCCTGAATGGCGCGTACAAAAACAAAAAGCCTTGTAAAGAAGGTAAAGCTTTTGGATTTTAATGAATCACACAAAAAAGACAGGAATAAGTATCTTTCCTGAAGAAATATTTAATATCAACAAATTTTGAAATGTTGAGCTGACTAAGTCAGCCAGGCTAAATAATTCATCGTCTCGCTAAGACTATTAGTCCTCCAAATACCCAAAAAATCGGCCGAGGCGAAAAAACTTTCCACCCTAAAGTCTCTTGGGTTAAAGTTACTCTAAAAAAACTACCGATTGAAATTTGCGGACATTTTTCCCTGGGAGTAAGCCCCTCGTGTTGCGCCGTGAGCGGCAGTAAATAATGGCGCACGCGTAACACGGCTATATAAAAAGACGTTCGTCCCAGGACTTTTGACGTTTTGTATTAAAGTCTTCAGTTTCGTTCGCACGTTGTTAAAACACGGGCCTCGTACAATCAGCTAGTTTAGTGGCTTAGCTTATTTCAACCCTAAATAATACTAGGCTCTTGGCGTAACACATGCAGGGTTTCCTTCACATTAACGATCCTAAAAAACACCAGACTGACTATTTTAACCCCTAAAAATACGACAGCCATACTTCGCCACCCAGATATGGGTACACACCCCTTCACGGAAGCAGGAATTGAAAGCAACTGAGGGATCTAAAAGGATAAGAAAACCGAGAAATGAAAAGAGACAGAGCGCATTCGTGCATGACCCAAGTACACGCCACTAGTTTAACCATGGTTTCATTAACGTCGTTTTCTTTCTTTTTTAGGTCCCGATTCAGTACAGAACGTGCTAGCCCGGTGGAGTGGACTGAGTCTTTCTTGTATACCTAGATCCCAGCCATCAGTATTAACTGTGTAGTAAATAGACTCGCGATTAAATACAAAATTTTCAGCTCGGTTTGCCGAGATCTCGGTAACAACCGTCCGGGATCCTTGAAGACCGGACTTAATTTTTTTCATATTTAACTGCACAAACCTCGCTTTGACAAGGCAATCTTGACCAAAACCCCGATCATCACTGCAAGATTTTTTAAAATAATTATCAAGACTGCGTGAAAACACTAGACTTTATACAAAATTTAAGCCAAGATTAAAAAATTCAAGGTTTCACTAATTATAACCAATATATGCTTTAAAAAATTTATGTTCAATGTTGGGCGGAAAACCTAACCCAACTGGTTTCGTTCAATTTCTGCCGAGCTTGATGAGTATTCAGGCAAGGTTACACGAAATATTTTTCAAGGTTGCATAAAAAATACCAGTCTACGTTTAAATCAAAATGTTTGTCAAGGCTGGCGTTCATAAGTTTCAATGTTTTCTTTGTTGGTTGCAGTTTTATTCGCTAAGTGCAAAGGGGGAAAAAAATTACTGGCAAGATTGAACGAAATTCTGAAACATATTTTTCAATGTTGACAGATTTTTTGGTTCTAGCTAAAGTGATGTTTGCCAGATTTTTCTGTTATTGTTATTGTCATTTAGGAAAATTTTTGGTCGAACTCATGCGCTGGATGAATCACGTTTTATTAAGCTGTGCTTAAATTTATACCCAGTCCTATTTTTGGAGTTCGGCAAATACTTTTAATGTCAGCTAAGAACTAATTTTAGTCTTTACTCTTTGCCGATTATCAACTTTGCTTAATTTATAGAGTATAACTTGAATGACTTGGGGAGTACTCCGTATATTGGGATGGGGGATGAGATGTCGTACTTTTTGAGGTTAACAACGGTTAAAATTGCCAGCGTTGTAAGAAGAAATCCGGTGTTAATCCAAGAGCCTGGTATTTTAAGGCTTTTAAAAACGTCAAGATATTGAACTGCTTGCAGTCCCGTTTTAGCAAACGTGCGTACCGATTTATGAAGTCTTAAAAGACGTCCTTTGGCGAACGTCATATTACGCGCGTGCCTTTATTTACTGCACATCGCGTTCAGCGCAGCATGCACGAGGGGACTTAGCACCGACCAGCTAGCTACCCAGGGAAAAATTTCAGCTTTCAATTGGTTATTTTTTAGGGTAATTGTAAAACCGAATGGTATTTTTTAGGGTGTTTTAAAACGTTTATCCCTTGGAGTTTTTAAGTTTTTTTTGGGACTTTTCCGACAGTCATTCCTAACCTTTTGAGCTTTTCATCAACCATTTTAGTCCCAGTTGCGTTCGAAATTTCTCCAAGCCAGAGCCCATACTTTTCATTGGACAAGTTTGGGAGAATTTTACTTTTCGTCTTCAGTAAATCGCTTTGTTTTTCGATTCTCATTATCAAATATATCATTAATTTGAATGTTTTGTAAGAACAAGATGTTTGCAACCGAATGGAACTTTAAAATCGAATTCTATTTTATCCCCGAGTGAACCATAATTGGAAACTAGGCACCATCTCGCCCGTTTTCCCGCTTCAGACAGTTACATCGCAGTCTATACAGATCAGTTAGGTGCGACTCGTCAGGCTCAGAAAGGAATTGGTCGGCGTTTGCCCCTTGAGCCGGGGCACACTGGGCGATTTTTAATCGCCTCCCAACTGTGACGTGTTTAATCGCTCGTATCTGACATACTAGATGTGGGCGACTTCAAACACCGATCGCTGCGATTAACGAAACTCGCTAAACATTAGCTTTTGTGTGTCGCCTACTGTGATAGCAGCGACTGGCGTATAAAACCGCCCATATCTAGCATGTCAGATTAAAAACACGCCACAGTTCGCAGGCGATCAAACTCGCTGCGTTCAGCGTATAAAATCGCCTAGAGTGTCCCCGGCTCTAGGAAGTTTACACCAATCTGCGGAACAAACCTATTATGGACGCTGAAGAAGTTAGAAAAATGACAAAAAAAAAAAAAAAAAAAACTAAAAAGAAAAAACAACGTAAAAAATCATGTTTTAAAATATTTATTCGGCCCACTAATATATTTACATCGGGCACGTCATGCATTGCGAAGTTTTGCAGTTGTGATTATGAATGATTTGTCCTCGGTAACTAAAAAGGACTTTAAAAACTAACATAAAATGACGTTGATCATCAAACACATACCCCTGGGTTGGAATAAAAGAAACTAAAGTAGTCGATGTTAAAATACTTCAATATAAGAAATGCGATAAGAATTTGTGTAAATAATTATTTACAATGTCAACAGGTTTACGCTCGTTAGTAAAAAATCGCGTTTTTCAGTGCTTGAAGCATCAGGGCAAACAGCTACTTAATAAAAACGTTTTGAGTGTGTATATATACAAATGTTTGTACTGAAAACAAAGTGGTTAAAATATAATCATAGTTCGTCGAATTCATGATCACTTCTTCTGATTGGAATGTTTGGGTGTCGTTGTGACGGACAGCTGATCGATTCTTAAACTCTTCGGCTCGATCTTCTCGGTAAAGGGTTTGCGGGTTCCACAGTTTTATTCGAAGCTTTCCCGCGTGTTTTGCGAGGGGTTGGTACAACTTCAACTGGTTCAACCTGTTTGGCGGCGGCCTGACGAGTTTTTCTTGTAGTCGTCTGTGTTTCCACTACAGGGGAAGGCTCAGGTTGTTTGAAAACAGCGCGACGTCCCTTGCGGGTTTTCGGTTCGGGTTCTTTGGTGGCAACACGACCCCCCCGACGGGTTGGCTGGGCTTTTTTAACTGGAGAAGGTTCCGGTTGTTTCGCCGCGGCACGACGACACTTGCGGGGTGTTGGTTCTGGTTGTTTCACTGGGGAGGTCTCGGGTACTTTGGCAGCACGGCGACTAACCCGAGGTTGTTCGGGTTCTTTTACCAGCGAGGGCTCGGGTTGCCTGGCAACAGTACGACGAGTCTTACGGGGTTGTTGGGGTTCTTTAACCGGTGAGGACTCTGACTGTTTTGCAGCAGCACGGCGACCCCTACGGGGGGTCTCAGGTACTTTTACCGGAGAGGGCTCCGACTTTTTGGAAGCGCCACTACGACTCTTGTGGGGTGTTGTTTCTGGTTGCTGCACAGAGGAGATTTCGGGCACTTTGGCAGCACGGCGACCCCTACGTGGTTGTTCGGGTTCTTTTATCGGCGAGGGCTCTGGTTGCTTGGCAGCAGCACGACGAGTTTTACGAAGCACTGGTTTTGTTTCTTTAACGGGGGAGGTCTCTGATTCTTTAGCAGCAACTCGACGACTTTTGCGGGCGGGTGTCGCCTCCTCCACTGGAGTTTCTTGAACTTTACGTTTGCGGGAGGCCTGTTTTTTAGCTATTGGCTCGGCTACTTCAGTTTTTACAACAACCTCAATATCTTCCGCTGGTTCCTCAGCGGACTTTTTCGCCCTGGTCAACCTTGTTGTTTTGGTGGTCGTTTCACTAGCAGAACTATCGGATCCAGTTCTGCTGCGCGTAGCGCGCCGTGCCGGTGCAGAGGACACTTCAGTTTTTTCCCTTTTGCTACCTCGAGTCTTTTTAGTAGATTTTGGTGGAGAATCCGGCACTCCTTCAAAATCTGGCGTCTTCATTGGTGTTGGCAGCTCGGGGATCGCTTCAAGCAGGGTTCTCTTGAACTCCAGTGGTTTCGGAGTCTCAAACACACCGGTTACCTTTCCGGCCCTACCACGTGCTCCTCCTCGCTTCTGTGGAGTTTTTGCACTGCTTTGGCTTGCCACTGTCGGCGTGTCGGACGCACACTTGGCATGTTTTGCTCTCTTAGGCTTAGGTGACGTCACGGGAGTATCGTTGGGAACGGTCCGCTTCGATCGCGTAGCGCGGTCGCCTGCCTCGGGTGCTTTAACTGGAGATGGTGCTTTTGTTGTGGCTTTCGCTCTTGTAGCACGTTTAGCTGGAACCACAGCTTCTTCAACCTCAGCTTCAGCACTAACGTTTGAGGTTTTCTTAGCAATAGTTCGGGTTCTACCACGAGGCTTAGGAGGAGAAGCTCGAACTTGTTTAGCGGGTGCTTTTCTTCTGCTTGAGCGGGTTGTACTAACGTCTGCTTGAGGCTCCTCCTCCTCCGCAGCATCTGCAGGTGTTTTAGATTTGGGAATAGCCTTTAATTGAGCGCCTTTCTTCTTCTCTGGAGATTTCAACGCAGCGTCATCTACCGCTTGTCGGGCTCCACGCCGGGTCGGTCTAGTACTGACTTCCTCATCTTCATTTACTTGAGTTTCTGCTTTAGGGGTAGTTGCTACGCGGCCACGGCGGGCTGATCGCGATTTGGCTGAGGACACCTCGGCTGAAGAAAGCTGCACCACCGGCGAGTAAAACAGCGTTGGTTCAAAGTTATCAGCAGCATCATCAGCTGTGTTTTTACTCTTTGGAGTGCGCATGAGTCGCGAAAGACCTGAAAGTCCCTCGCTCTTGCGCTTGACAGGCTTCAGTAACGGGCTGTCTTTAGTGGCTTGTGTAGCCGGCGACCGTAGCGACGGAGTTCGCGCTGGCTTCACTGCTGCTGCTGCCACCTCAGCTGGTGAATCGGTGAGCTCGAGCTTGAAACTGGCATTGACAAAGTCTTCCTGGTCGGTTGTCAGAGTCACTTGTTTTCCCGGGGTGCGTAGCGACGGGGTTCTCGTTAGCTGTAGCGGTGTGCTGACGATATCGGCCACGCTGCGTCGAGTCTGCTTCCTTGCCGAGCGTACAGATGGCGTCGTAGTTGGTTGTATGGCTTCCACGCTCACAAGTTTTCCTGTGCTCTTTGGTGTCTGCAAAAATTTAATTTTATAAGTAAAGGGGAAATACTTAGATTGCTTTACAATTCATTCCGACAGTGTGAAAAAGACGAAATAAAGATAAAAGGCGCCAGTTACTAGGGTCATTAAGACTTATAAGAGGTATACTTTGCAAAGAATGTATATTTGGTGGTTTGGGATGAATGGTCTTATTTTTAGTATAATAAATTTAAATATCTTATTCTGAACACGCACTTTTGGTTTTTATTAAATCACGATTAAAGTACAGTTAAGTACAGATGATGAACAATAGAAACGGTTGTGGTGATCATCACGGAGGTGAAAAGCGTCTTGGCCCTCCTTGATGATCACCACGGACCGCATGACGTGTGCAAATACGCGTCAACTACTGGTATTTGATTTCCGGTTGGCCTCCGTGGCAATAGAAACGGCTTCTGCTTAAGGTCTCCAATAACAATACAAGTCCCATGACAACAATTTCCTTTTAGGCTCTTTAGACTAGCAATACAGAAGAAGTTGTTTTATGGGATGCTTACCTGCTTTGTGGTGGCGCATGGAGTCTGGAAGAGATCGGACACAAAGTTATCCTCTGCATTTACAGTAGCTTTAGGAGTCTTTAAGAGAGCTGCCACACCTTGCAGCCCAATGCTCTTCCTAGAAGATTTGCGTCGGGCTTGGTGGGTGGCCACTGGTGGAGTAGCAAAGAGCTCAGACACGCCCTCCATGTCCTCAACCTGCCTGCTCTTTGATCGTTTACCATGGGCAGCTTTGGCCAAGGTTCTCAACCAGTTACCACCAGATTTTACTGTCTGGACTGACTCTGTTGCATTGTTTTCAACAGCAGGACTGGCAAATAGATCGGAAACTCCTTGAAGATCTTCTAGTGGACTTGCTTTTGTCTTGGGTGTTTTCATCAGGCGAGAAAGCCCCCGAAGACCAATACTCTTGCGAGTAGATCTCGTGGATTTCTTTCCAGAAGAGGGAGCCTCTCTTATTGGCATCACAGCTGTGACAAACAGGTTGGATATTTCCTCAAGTCCTGCAGAGGTATAGTCCGACATCTTGGCTGCTGACTTGCGTCGCACAGTAGCAGATGATCTTCTCTTTGAGGGAGTTTGTCCCTGGGGTGCTGAGATCTTTGGAGTTTTCTTAACAGCTGATGATTTGCGTCTGGCTGGGGTTTTCTGTTTTTTAGCTGGTGTCATTGTTGCTGTCAAAAACAACAGACATGTCAATAATACACCAATATGTAAAATGATGCATTGTGACACAAATCAGTTAACCTTGCTGAAACATAACTACAATGTGTAACACGAGGGATTTTTTCTAAACTAGTTTGGTAGTTGGCAGAACGGTGGCCTAGCAGTAACTGTAATAGACTGAGCCACTGCTTGCAGACTCTCATTTGCTTAACACTACAGAAACCAGAGGCAAGTGCCAGCCTATCGAGCCACTTAGGCTCAAAGAGGATTTAACTCATTTTAGTAGTTTGTATCTAGACCTAGCCATTGTGTTTGATTCAGTTTAAGACTTTCTTTCACTCCTTCACTCTTAAGAGTGCAATAAATGAAGAGTTTTTAAATACTCAAAAACTCTGCTCCATAAGTCTGGGACAATTTAATAATTCACCTTCAGAGTTTTAGATGGATGATCAAATTTCATATTCTTATTACTAATCTGAGCTTATTTCCTATTGTTACTGCAAGGAGAATATAGATGTTAAAAAAGCTGTAAGAGTAAAGGGTCAAGTGTGTACTTCTAAGAACCTAGCACAAAGCTTATGCCAAATGTTTTCTCGAGCCTAAATGGCTCATTTGACCAACACTTATTTCCAGTTTCTGTAAGGCTAAGTGAATGAGTCTTTGACTCCCCCTGGACAGGAAACTAATTTATTTCAGGTTTGCCCCCAGTAGAGCTGTTACTCATTTATACAGCTGAGTCGACTACAAAGTCAAACGAAGTGTATTGTTCAGGGACACAACACAGTGATCTGACCGGGGCTGGAACTCCTGACCCCAGGACTACAAGTCAAACATACTAACCACTCGGCCACTGCATTAAACAACCAGAAAATTAAGGAATTGTGGGCAGAACCTTCCTAGCATCAACAATGTCTAACATAGTTGTAACTTATTTTATTGCATTGTTTGACCATTTGGGTCATGCATGGTCTTTGAGCAAATTTATTCTACCAACTTCTTTTTTCCAGCATACGTCATGTATTCTAGCACAAGTTTACGAATGTTAACAGAAACTTGCATGTGCTAAGCTTTGTATAATAACCTAAATTGTGGAAACTTGTGATCATCAGCAGTTTTAAAATACTTACCAGTTTCTGTCTTCACAATTTCTGGTAGCTTTCTCTGTTGCGTCTTATTGAGCTTCAAACTTTCAGCCTGTTACAGAAGCAGACAAAAACCTTTGACCAAAAGTTTAAGCTACACAAGAAAGTCTTTTATCAAGGTTATAACCTTAACTTTTAAAATAAGAATTTAAATGACTAAAAGTACCTCAAAGCGACTGGTTAACTCTAAAAGTACCCAATAAGTGAATGGGGAAAAAAAACTGGCAGTTACTTGACATTATCAGCTCTTTCTTATAATTATAGAGTGGTAAATGATTCAGGGATTGTATGGTGAGATCGTCCAGGTTAGTGTAGCCCTGAAAACTGCTGTCAGTGAAAGTGACTGATGTTTTGAAAACCTGTGCGAAAGTCATCTTCAGGGTCTAGTGAGGAATAGTGCCCCAGTTTAATACTAATATAGTCTGGCCTGCGAATTCATATTGATTGGTTGGTTAAGTTGTAATGTGATTGGTTGTGGGATTAAAGTTATGCTTCGTGATATGTGGTTTGGATCCATAAAGTAAAGTTAGCTTGTTCTTTTCTGTTCACTGTTTTTTTATGTTGTGAATAAGTCATTTGTAGGGTGCTGGTAAATGTTGACATCTGTTGTGAGTGGAGTCTGTTCTAAGTTTGCTTTCCAGTGTTAGTCTTGAAAATAGCTAGAACTGTAAGTCAAACATTGTGCTGAAATTTTAAAATGAAACTAAATTGAGCAAAAATGAGCGACTAGAAATGGAGATTTAAGCAATCACATCACTGAACATCACCAGTTGCGAAACCTCACTATATATTGCTATTGACCGGGACTCTGCGCAATGTTTGACTTACAGTACTATTTCTTTTCAACAACACTGGAAAGCTGGTTTATTCAACTTAGCACAGACTCCACTCAACAGATGCTTACAATTGAAAGTTTTTTTTAGAGAAACAACTTTGTTTAAATTATGTTATTCCAAACAGCCCTTTTTAAAAGCATTAAAAACAGCTCCGGTGACAGTTTGGGTTCGATTTCAACACAAGGCTACAAAAAAGTTCTTGAATTCTGAGAGATTATTCTAGGACTATCTGAGTGAAAAAAAATTAAGCTTGATTTTTTACAAATTTTAACAAATGTTGAGAAACAAATTTCTTTTACATGACCAAATATTTCCCTTGCGATACACAATCAAACCTTAATCTAGCACAAATCCCATTAGAATCCAACTTTAAATACATCTTTTTAAATATAAAGGGCCCTAGTAAAAGCCATTTACTTTTAAAATCAATTTTACCTTGGTAGTGGTGGTGCTGGAGTTTTGGCCAAACACAAACATTGGCCGAGCCTTCAACTGTCGTACTGCTGTCAACTTTGGCCGCTTGACAATTTCAGCATATGTGGGCTTCCTTTGTGGGGGAGCTTGTACTTTAGTTGACTTGCGCCTTACTGCTTTCAGGGTTTTGCCAGACAGAATCTGGCATTTTAGGGGTGTTGCAATTCTGCGCCTGGTAGTGCTGAGTTTGAACCGTTTGGTTATTTCTTGACGCAGAGGAGTTTTCAATGCCTTTCTTACTGTCTTTGCAGGTGTCTTGAGTTTTTTGACAGATGTTTCTTCATCATCAGATGCAACTTGACTCCTTCTTCGTTTTGTAGCTGGTGTGACTGGCTTTGCCTGTCTCAGTTTTGTGCCAGCCTCAATTTGCTTCCTCAATGGGGTCTTCAAGGCTTTTCTTGTGGTCTTCAAAGTTACTCCATCTTCAATCTCTTTCTTAAGTTCTAGTGGAATTGTCTTCTTTGTCTTGCGAAGGTTGATACCCTCACCAATTTCTTTTCGCAAGGGGGTAGCCATGCGTTTTTTGGTTTGCTTTAGTTTCTTTCCTTGCAGGATTTCAGTTCTAATTGGAGTCGGCAGAGATTTCTTGGTCTTGTTAAGTTTCATTCCCTGCCTGATCTCTCGTTTCAAGGGTGTTGGCATGGATTGCTTTGTTGCTCGTAACTTTTTCCCTTTTATGATCTCAGATTGCAAGTCCTTGGGCATTTGTTTCTTCGTCTTTTTCAACTTGATGCCAGCCTGAATTTCTTGCTGAATATCAGTTGGCATAATTTTCTTTGTTTTCCTTAGCTGTGGTTTTGACTCTATCTCTTTTCGCATTGGAGTAGCCATTGATTTCTTTGTGGCCTTAAGCTTTGGTTTTGATTCTATCTCTTTTCGAACTGGAGTAGCCATTGATTTCTTTGTGGCCTT
>JAOBAT010076642.1:6220-43815 GCA_026413305.1 Hydrozoanthus tunicans | reverse complement strand
GAAGGGGTAGTGTAACTTAACAACTTAATTTTCTGAAAAAAGAACCGCAGACTGTCCAACCTTATCCTGGTTTTCGCTTGAAAATACCGTATCCCGACCAATAGGGATGGAAAAAAACCGATTTCAACTCGTGTTGTGATATTTCAGAGCCCAAGGATTTTAAAAGGGGTCTCATGCGGAAAGGGGGGAAGGGGGGAAGGCCCAAGACCCCCTAGAAAAAAACATGTCTCAGAAAATGTTATCCCCATTTAAAGCCCTTTGGATGTTGGAGAGTCTTGAA
The DNA here is from genome assembly GCA_026413305.1 of Hydrozoanthus tunicans. Taxonomy (NCBI): domain Eukaryota; kingdom Metazoa; phylum Cnidaria; class Anthozoa; order Zoantharia; family Hydrozoanthidae; genus Hydrozoanthus; species Hydrozoanthus tunicans. The sequence goes on along the minus strand of JAOBAT010076642.1, from coordinate 43,535 downwards.
CCGTTGTTTTAAGAACCAAAACAATGCCATTTTTTAACTTGTTAAACAATTTTGTTTCGCTGTTACACGTAGACACAGAGAGCTTTTAGCAAATTGAGCGAGCGACAAAATTAGCATAATTTAGCCGGCAACTTTGAAGTGATCCATTTAGAGTTTGTGCGTTTTCTGCTTTGCACATTTCTTCATTGCGTCATTCAGTTCAGATATTGTTGTTTTCTAGATTAATTAGCTTTAATGTATTTTAAAGTCAAAGCTTTGCAAGCTCGTTAAAGTTTGAAATACAACGATTCATAACGTCAAATGAGTATTCTTAAAAGACTTAAAAATATGCCACACGCAACAACATGTTGGACGGTTATCAATTATGTTTGAAAATTATGGATTTACGAAATATCAAACATGTATATCATTGAGCTCTAACCTAAAAAGAAGTTGGCCAGCTGTGACACTTTCAAATTTTTGCTTAAGCGTTTAGTTATAAAAACAAAGTTTTAATTAATTGCAGTTTGATTGAGTTTGTCAACATCCAAGAGCTGCTTCCTGTAAAGCGAACACCTCGTCTGATTGTCTCTCTTTCTGCATTTGTCGTTGTGCGATTTCGTTGAGCAAAACAAACATGCACTGACTCGTTTCAGTTGAATAGCTTTATAGTTGTTTTTTTCCCATCAAAGAGTAAGAAATATTATGTTTGTAGTTGCCAGTCAAAAAAATTGCGTGTTTGGCTTCGAAAATGATATAGGAAAATAAAAGTAGCATTAAGACGATTTGTTGGCTTGCTTAATTCCTTTCACGCAATAAGAAATGCATTGAATAATCGTAGCACTTCTTTCTAGCTCTCTAGTATACCAAATGATTTGCAGTTCTTCTGGACAATATATACCCATCTGCTACCTTTTCTCCGATATACAAGCTGCTGAAAAGGTTTTATTTGATTATACCGTGTATATAGTTTTCACCCGGGGGAGGGGGTACTCCAATATAGTTTGGGCGGGGGTGTGCCGCTGGGTTTGCGAAAGCCCTACCCTTCACTAGATTAAATTCTGCAAATTTTGTGACCCTATACCAGAGTACTCATTTTTTAAATCCCAACACTAAAACAGAATTTGGTTACATTGTGTGTCAAAGAAGGGCAAAAACATCGGACTCAATATAATACCCCGGTATAAAGCTAACTTAACTTTGTTATTACAATTTTTTATCCGCCTAGCGATGCCGTTAAACGTGACCCTATTCTAGACCAAATTTCTATGATACTAGACCCTATCCCAGAGTAAATGGATTGAAAACTATACCCTTTCCAGCGACACACACCTTATATAGGCAATATATTGGCGCACCCCCCCTCGCTGAGTTTTCTAGAGCCAGAGTACAAGCAGTGAAACATACTAAGGGTCGGGGCTGTGTTCGCATGTTCAGCTCTAAATTTCGCGCGTTCTTTTACTCTACTTTCACGTTTTGCTTACATTTCGCATGTTCGTGCTCTGGTTTCTCCTTATTCGACATGCTGCCTTAATTCGTTCTCCAATCTAGCTTGCTCGCGTTTTTTCCACGTGATCTTATTACTGCTGAGTTTTTCGGATAAACAAAGGAAAAGCAACTAGAACGTGTGAGTTTGGGAAAAAAAACGTGCGAGTAGCTATAGAAAAAAAGAACGTGCAAAATAAAGAAGTGTAACCTAATAATTTTACAATGTAGTTTAGTGTTTCTCTACGATGAGTTTAGGATACTGGATGGGGTTGCTAATTTAGAACAAGATATAAAAATTATACCATTCTAGTTAAGAGCAGTGTCCAGCGACACATCCCCATGCACCCAAAACTTGGTAAGTATTTGCAACATTCTTACAAACTAAATTTTTATTCAACTTATTGAGCTTTAAAACTAAATTTCGTCATTCATCAGTGTCACTTGGATTTGACCCATGGTAGAGTCTCATTGTGGTTGGTTTTAGGACATTATGGTAAAACACATGGATTATATTCACCATACAATTGCAACTGTCACTGACAAAAAAAAGCTTCGGTCCAATGTTAAAGCGAGACAATGTCAGGTATAAAAACTGATTATTTGGCATGGCAGCTCCTGTCTGGTTTCGACTCGTTCATTTCAAAACTTATCGCAAGGAAATAACCCAGGTTGTCTTCGGATAATCCAAGTTAAAAAAAGCGTTGGGAAAGAGCTGAGAAATTGTTACGAGCAAGGAATCACACGCCATTTTGAAAAGGAAAATTCGTGATTATGAAAAACTGATTATTTGGCATTGCAGCTCCTGTCTGGTTTCGATTCGTTCATTTTTAAAAACTTATCGCAAGGAAATAACCCAGGTTGCCTTCAGATAATCCAAATTAAAAAAAGCGTTGGGAAAGAGCCGAGAAATTGTTACGAATAAGGAATCACGCGCCGTTTTGAAGAAGGAAAATTCAACCCAAGCTTGACAAAATTAATACTTGAGGCTGATATCACAGTATATACGCATGAGTACAAACTAATGTGGGCTGTGATGTAATTGCTTTCGAGTTTTGAGTAGTTTGTTCTGATAGATAGGACTGCAATATTTTCTATAAATATTAAATGTGATACATTAATGTGATAAGACGGAATTCTGAATCTTCCATATAATGTCGATCGCGATAACTTCGTTACCAAGGTAACCAGTACGTACGCCCGAGCGTCTGAATTTCGTTGTGTCTTGCGTTCTTTCAGCATTGTAGTTAATTGGAGTCTCCGTCACAGAAAAGACGTAAGAAAGTAATAGAAAATTGACGCGTCTCTCTGTAGTGGGCGGTCAAAAACAGATTTTTTTGCCCCCTGCTTATTAATATGTTTGGTGTGATGTTGTCTTGCGATAGCTTTTCAGATTTTGATCACAACTTACGCATAATTCATGGAAACAAAGCAAATTTTGAAACGCATGTTAAAGTAAAGTAAGAAATTTTCTTTGTCTTATATTTATATATTTTTTCTCGAGACTTACGTTTTTCTGTTTTATATTTTGATTATATTACCTACAAAACTTAATAACATCTTTCTAGTTAATTAAAGATATGCGTGAACTAGTTTAAAACTATGTCATTGAATACAATTACCATGCAAGGAAGAAACAAAACAGAAGCTTGCTTACGAACGGGAAAAATGTCACACGTTAAATACGGCTCTTTTGTGTCAATAATCGGCAATTATGGGGCAAGAAGTTACGCTCGTACCAAGATTATTTGCGTATCCGCGGCAAACTATTTGTAAATTCTGTTGAGATTTGCTTAGTTATACAGTAAGAGAAACGTAAATTGCAGTGTCTTTAATAGTAATTATTTAATTCACTCGAAACGAAATTTCTCACATAATATTTAGAATCTATTCACTGGTGACTAGAAAGTATAGTTTATATAATAATATATTTCTCGCAGTGTATGTACGTTGTTCACTCGGTATTGGCCGATACCTTATAGCATTCAACTCTAGAAGCATTTCCTTTCTGTCTTTATCAGTCAAGTTTGAAAGTTGCCCTATGGAATTATTTAGGGATTAGAATGCTTTCTCGTTCACTGACAAGCTTCCCTCTCAAAGTATAATCAATGGAATTCTAGCTTCCCATTTTTTAAGTCTTGATATAATTGGGGAATAAACTACAACTGTGAATAGGTTTAAAACAGTTAACTTCAACTTGAAACAGTTAATATAACCGATAAAAGGGACTTGCATGTTTGCGTTTGCAAAGAACCTTTGGGCCGTTGTGTCTTCGTACTGAGCAAAGACTGACCTAAAAAAACACTTGACAAAAGTTTGATTAAGACGTCAAGTGGAAAAGAAGTCACTGCTCGGAATTCGAATGAGGTTAAAATGGATCGAAGACAGGAAATGAATTCAGAGAAGTTCTTTAGCGAAAAACAAATCTGTTTATTCTTTTTCCACCTTACTTAACAGTACTAGTTAAGTTAAGTTAACTTATTTAAATCTAGCTAATTCTACAACACTGCATCTTTACTAAGAGATATACTAAAATCGAAACAACTTAAAAAGTTTTACTGAATTAGTCTGTGGTTAAATGAGTCTGATTATCAAACAAAAAATACAATGAGAAAATACCGCTTTACATAACTGATGAAAAAAAACCCGAGTCACCTATTGTTTTTGTATATTTCATGGTTTCTCTCTTATTTTCATTTTATTGAAAACCTCCAAACTATAGAGCCCATACTTTTCATTGGACAATTTTTGGAGATTTTTACTTTTCATCTTAAATAATTTCGTTTTTTCTTTTATCAGTTCTCATAAGTGTTTTGTAAGGAGAAATTAGAAGTTAAGAGGCTGTCCGGGTATGTTTGTCGAAGTATCCTGGCTCGAATTCAAAATGTTGAGATCCAATTAATTTTTTTTCTTGTTTCCATTACAACAACCCTAGTACTAAGCAATGATATATCTCGAGGTTTCAGGTCACGTTGAACTTTAGAGAAAATTATTGTCAACTAACAGCACTCGCGCCAGAAGTTCGTTAGTGCGCGTTGTAAGCTCTTTTAAAACGTCAATAATTTTCTTATTTAGAGCCTGATTCCGAAATTCTTGAGTTTATTCAAAAGAAGAAAGTCCAAATTAACTAATGTGATTGTTTTAGTTTATTTGTGTGATTGCGCGATTTTTTAGAGCGATCGCCGCAGACCCTAAATTTAACTCTCAAAAAGCCAATTTTTGTGTTTTGTGACTATAGTCCGAAAAATCGCTCGTAAATACTGAGGAAAAGCGCTACAAAGAAAAGTATTGCCGTTTCACTTCTTCATACATATTTACAGTCTTGCACAGAAAATTTGAAGGAAATCTATTTTGTGTTAAATATTCGTTAGTCGTTTCTTACGCGGACAGCCCTCTTAATAAATAAATATCTCGCTGGCACTGAAAGGGTTATTTTGACGAATCCTTTCAACATTTTGCCTTTGTCAGATAAAACAAGGAAAGTAATAAGAACTAGATCTTATATTATATTATATAAGACTCTGTTTGTTCTGAGCCAGAAAGACTGGGTACTTTCAACTTCAATATAACTGAAAGCGAACAGTTTTATTTTAGGTTTAAGTTGATACGCGCTTTATATTATATTTATCAAGATGTCTCTCCGACTCCGGCTCACTGGCTACGTACACCTCTTCCTATAGAAACGCTGACGTCTACTTTAATATCAAATTTAAAAAAGGCTTCCATTCGCTATGCGGATGTTCTTTTAAAAACGCAACCACAAAACAAGGCGGAGAAACTTATCAAAAACAACAAAATACCTTAAGAAGTTCCAATATTTCAGAATACTTATAGCATATTACCTGCTCATTACAATCTATTCTTTTTGTATATTTACTGCAAGTTGTTTGATATTAGTCCAATCAGTCGAAAAATTTAAAAACTTTAATGAATTCAGTTAAATCTATTTAACAGAAATACATACTAATTCCTGTCAGAAACTGTGTTTAAAATATATATAAGTATTTAATATGTATATATATAAGTTTGCTTTTTGAAAAATTGTGACTAATCTAGCTAAAAACGTATGTACGATATTCGTTAATTGCCTCAAGAACCGGTTTCGTAATTAAAGACGGAATTAAATTCAAACATCTGAACTCTCGAACCGTCAGTTGTCGACTTCAGCGTGGAAATCTGCTAACCTTTTTGATAAGTTGGTTGGTTTTTTTTATAAGTTCACTGCTGAGCCGGATTTTTCGTACAAGTGGTATACCTTACGACGACTTATCAGTATATGTATACATAATTGATGAAACTTCAAGATCAGCTAGAATGTGCGACATTGGGATATAATGTAAGTCTATATATAAAAAACGAAATAAAGTCAACATGAAGTAAACGAATTTTTAAGTTTTTTAACCAAGTTTTCCCGAGGCGGAAACTTTAATTTCGAACATGTCTTTTAAAGGTTTATGAAATGGTTATATAATTGAGCAAGAAATGTGACAGACAAACCAACAAGCGGTCACTCGAGTCTGACGGGATCGGATTCACGCAATGGGGAATGACGTATCTCAAGAAAGAAGAAAAACTTAAACTTTTCAATATTACTGAAGTAGAAATATATATAGGTTCTTCTTCCTTTCCAGTACACTCATCCGAAAAATCTGAATTAATACTAGTCAGGTGTGATAACCACTATCATGCTGGCAACAAAGCAATTAACGAGATGTAGAATTATCAAGCGTAAAACTCATTCGAATGCTTTTTCTTTTTTTTCTGCCTATAATCTTCTTTCAAGGACTTCGTACGAATAAATACGCATGTTGACGACTACAACGCAAAAATACCCGAACATGTATGTTTATACCTTTTGGCACAAATACAGTTTAATTCAAAAAATGGCATGGAACACAAAAAGATCTGTGAATGAACATTTTTACTTTGTAAAAATTATATAAGAAGTATAATGAGCTCTTTAAGTGTTAAGTAATATACGGTAAATATAAATAATTTTTTGAAAATAAGGTAAAATCTATAAAAAAGTTTTATGGTTTTCACGCGTTAAAATTCATAAAATATAGACTTACGTTTTGCCTCTCTTGTGGAAGGCTTCATCAGAATGATAAGAAGATAAAAATATGAACGAAACTAAATTAGCATATGTAATAAAAGAATGAAGAAACTATTGTTCGTGTGCTAAAAGGGAAACTACAATAGCACAATAAATCATAAGGTTTTAATCTTAATTTTAAAATTCGTTGTTTTAACTTTTTTATAGATTTTAAATTTTTTATCATGTTTTATCAACGCAAAAGCCTAAAGTTCAGTATAAATAATTTTTGTGATAAATATCAAGTTTGGCATTTCGAAATTGTTATATATTTTTCTTATTTCTCTAACTACGACTTGGCGTCGTCGAACGCCTTTTAAACTAGCAATGGTTTTAATTTGATGAAACGAAGTTTCAAACCATCGAAAAGCAGAGATTGTTCGTTAACTAATTACCCTGGCAAATTTTTTTTTTTTGGAAAAGATGATAGTTTTGAGTCCCTTCGTCTACTGACGTTAACATGTTGTTATTCATTCTTTATATGCTGTTTTTGTTTCTGTTCGACAGAATGGTCTAAGGTCGGTTCAAGTCAAAGTTGTTTCAAAACATCGAGATCAGATGAATAAACTATCGAAATTATGCGTTTATACCAAGCCAGCTAAAACATAACTGAAGACATAAAGCTTAAACTACAGAATAGTACTGAAACTGATCAGCAGATTAGTTTCATTATGCCATCACTTCTGCGAACTCGGCATGCAACCTGAAGGAACGGCGAATAAAAGATTGTTCGCGATCGGTTTGTCGATTGCGTTCAGTCACAGTAGCCCACGCAAACGATATAGAAATAAAGAAAATATATGGGGTTTTGATCGTGCAATATTTTTCCTTTAAATCCAAATATAGATTAAGAAAAACACTCAACGTGCAATAATTTCCCTCTAAATCCAAATAAAGATTAAGAAAAACACTTGACGTGTCTTCTGTTTTTTTCTCGACAACCTCTGACCCGAGTTTCAGCGAATTCCGAATTAGAGTTTTAATAGTTGACTTAAGTTAACTTCACTATAGAAGTCAATTAAACTCCAACGGAATTCGCTGCCGGAAACTCTCGGTCACCACGGTGACTGTTTTTTTAAAATCCTTATTTGGATTTAAAGAAAAAAAAAATATCGTATGTTCAAAATCCCATATATTTTCTTTATTTCTATACTGTAGTACGTAAATTATTACTTATCTTGAGCTTGAATTAAGTGTGGTTTAATCTCGCAGTTTTATTTCTGATACATACACATGTCTTAAGTTGTTTCAATTGGGTTGATAAGTCTGAAATGATCCAGGATCTCTGGAGCTTTTAAAATTTGTTCTCTTATGAAATATCACTTACACGGACTGTTTAACAACTGAAAGCTTCTCGATTGTTCCCAGAATAGTCTTCAAGGCTGGGTTGTTCAAAAGCTGGTTAACTCTAACGTTGCATAGGTTAAGCCAAAACTCAAGAAGTGAATTCTTCTCTCAGGAAAAGATTACGGTTCGAATTCTTATGAAACGCACTTTAGATTTGCCTTGGAAAAATTTTGGCTATTTCACAATTACTGCTCTAGTCAGTCTGTAAGGTTGGAAACAAGAGCGTATAAAATGCAGAGAAAATAATTATTCCACCCCCCCCCCCCTCCCCCCCGACCAGATCAACTGGTCTGTCCCTTAGATAGTCACTCTCTACAATCTATCTGAGCCAAGCTAACTGGCTGGCCATGACCAGAAAGTTCTTTGTCTTTTTATAGCTACATATATTACTACCTGAGACAGGGATTTTTTTGGGGGGTATAAAACTTGAACCCCCATAAAAATAGTTGAGTTGGGCCCCTGGGTCTTATACATGCAAGAACTATATATATAGAAAACTGGATCATTTAGATCATTTGTTGGTGGCATACGTAATTCTGGAATGTCTCCTTGAATTCGAAACCAAATTTGAATCAATTTTCAAATTCTTTTATACGGCGGAGCGCGCGGCTTCTCATTACACATCCATTACAGCAGATTTTCACGGTCTGTAGTTTAGCGAACAGAAAAGAGTTACTTTAATGGGGATTAACAGCAAAAAATTTGAACTTGCCACAAAGCATGATATTTGGCTTTGCTTTTACTAGAAGGAAAAATAACTGTTTTGAATTCATTCACAAACAGGCAGGAAAGCTTAAGAATTACAAGCACTTTAAAATGTTGGTGAAATGAGCTTCAAATAGTCCAGATAGATGCGTGCGCAAAACAAGAGTTTTAGCTTGGTAGAGAGCCGCCTTTCGCGAGCAAATTATCTCATTTACGAGTTAATCGCAGGAAATTTCGTGTGTAGTTTATAATTGGGCCGGGATATGACCTTGGCGGATTGCCTGATTGAATAACAAAGTTACATTTGGCTTGTTGGTTTCGTTTTATGTTTTATATGATTCATAGTATTAGTTTTTGTCGCAAATTAACTCAAACAGTTTTTCTTTAAACTGCGCTTTTGCTAAACAGTTATTTATTCTTATAAGAATATTGTTTTAGGACCGAGACTGGGTGTTCCTGTTTGTTGGCCGATCATTGTTTAGGTTGAAAATATTCTTCCGACGAATATTATATTCTTAGTTTTAGGAATATATCAGTGATATGGAGTTTCCGTTTTAAAATGACTGTGGTGTCGAATAGCTTCAACGAGTTGTCGTAAATCGGTGGCATTTGGTAGTCCGGCTGAACAAAAATCCCGAGGAGAGGGGGGGGGGGTACTCCCTATACTGGGATGTTAGGTATGACCGTCGTATTAATTGGCAGTCCGGTATTTTTTAGAGGTTGTAAAAAGAAATCCTGTGTTAAATTAAGAGCCTGATGTTTTGGGGGGTTTAAAAACGCCAAGGTAGTGGACTGCTTGCTGTCTTGTGTTTTAGTGAACGTGCGAACTGATAAGAAGTTTTAAAAGACGAACGTTCTACTACGCGCGCGCCTTAATTCACTACATATCACGTTCAGCACAACACGACCGAGGGGACTTAGCGCCGACCTGCTAGCTACCCAGGGAAAAAACTTTCAGCTTTCAATTGGTATTTTTTACGGTAATTTTAAAACCAAGAGGTATTTTTTAGGGTAGAAAAATTTCATCCCTTGGTATTTTTAGGGTTTTTTGAGGACTTTTCCGCCGGTCATCCCTAACCCCCCCCCCCCCTCCCAAACATCCCCGGGACGAAACTACACCATTCAATTTAGATACAGACTCTTTAAACTCGTCCGACACCTGGGCTGTCAGTTTGTCACAGAAAAGGACGAATAATGTTAATAATAATATTTAGCATTTATAAAACACTCTTTTCCATGTGGATATGATCAAAGGCGCTTAACAATGATTTACGAATGACTCTGGTATTGAGGGTCTTAGATAGTCCGCTATATGTGGCTCACATTAATGTTCAGTAAGGGTTGCCCTCAGTTAGTAGAAGACAGACCACAACACCGGGATCCCTCCCTCTTTTTCGACAAGTGATGTGGGTTCTTTTTTTAAGACCCCCGATAGGAGGTCGAGAGATTGGGCCTACGGTTTAACGTCCTTATCCGAGAGGGGGGGGGGGGAACACGCTTTCGAATATATCTACCAAATGGCCTGAAAAGGGCGCAAAAACCAGAACAAAATACACGAGTCAACACATTAGAGGTAAGTGAAGTTTATTCCGAACTAGTTTGCAATTTGAGACATACGCACCGTATTAAATGCAAGAACTCTGGTATGAAATGCCTTGATTTGACGTAGGATCAATAAAGATCTTTCAGCCAATTGTAGAGCCAGAAAAAGGGGAAAATGCAAGGCTGGATACTGCGAGATATTAAACACGTCAGTGAAAAGATGCGATTAGAAGATCGGACAAAGCCAGAGTTTGCAGTGCCAGACAGCTGTTGTAATTTTCACTTATTTAGAGATTCGAAAGAATTTCCCATACTTTCCTTTATACAGTTGCTGTTACCTACGTGTTAGCTAACACTAGGTACATGAGGTCAGTTGTACGCGTTCTTAAAGTGCTACTAAAGGAATCAGGCTGACTTTAGAGGAGGGTTCTATGGAAAGAAAAAATGATTTTGCCGAAAAAATTTTTCGAATCAGATAAAACGCGATTTTTTTACAGAAGTTTCAATATCGCTAAACTGGCCCTCTTCGAGCTCCTTGATTCACTCCTTCCGCTGGCCGAAACCTTAGACTGCAGGCGCTGGTGGGGAAACGTAGTCATCGGTCTTGTGAATCTAGTAGACGTGCGCATAAAAAATGCCGAATTTTACGTTTGGGAAGCCTGTGGTAACGATAGGTTTTGAAAACTCATGAAAATTAATTTAGAAAAACAACTATTCCATTCGCGCCTGTCGGAGATGAGATGATTAAAACCCAACTCGATGCTACGTACCTTTGACCATTTACCATCTCATATATACATATACAACGCGCCCTCTTGGATTAATTTTTAAAGTGCCTATGAAGCGAAAAATGTTATTATTTTCGTAGTTAGACCTTGCTAAACGAGGAATAGCGGTGAAAAAAAATTTTCAAAATATTTTATGGGCCTTGAAATGCAGTTCACAACTGATGACGTAATTTGGGGTTTCAAAAAAATTTGCATTTTATTTCATTGAATCTGCTGCCAATCCATAATCTTTAGATAAATTTGAGCAAAACCAGCACTGGTGATTTGTCTGCCTCGAGATATACCAGCAGCCTAAGTTTGGCTTAAATACAGCCAAAAGTTATGGATTGGTACCCAATCTTTGAAAAAATGCAAATTTTGTTGGAACCCCACATTACGTCTTTAGTTAAGAACTTTAAATGATAGTATTTCGAGAACCATAACAAATATTGAAAAAAAATTCACCGCTATTTCTCATTTAGCAAGGTATAACCATGGAAGTAATAAAAAGTTTTGTTTCACTTCATAGGCACTTTAAGTTTCATTGCTATCAAACAGTACAACTAGTTACCAGTCCTTTCTTCGTCAAAGGCTTTGGGGAGGGCCCTGGGAACAAGGTCGGCAGCTGGTACATGGTCGTGAATGTGTGTTTAATTTGTTGCAATAGTTCTTTCATTCTAATGGACCATTTTTTTAGTCTAGAAAGTTTGCTGTTTGAAGCCAAGGTTTAGAGCAAAGAAGTTTAATCCAGACCATGTATTATCAATTATGTAGAACTATTGCAGTTCATTGCATGCAGTTCACGAGAAAAATTTCGCCGACTAGCGAACGAGCACTTCCTTTGCTTTTCTGAAAACCAGCTGCCTGACTTGACAGACGTCATTAACAGAAGTAAATTGCATAAATATCCCTTTAAATGACCCCTTGATTATAGTTTTATCTCAGGAAAGTTCTACTAAACAATTACCCTTGATTTGGGGTTATCCTTTATCTTTGTGCTCCAACATACGAAAAAACCTATGTTTAGTTTTTTTTAACGTCTTCACTTTCATCATGACAGGCATCAAAGCTGGTCAAACAAAACTTGCCCTCTAAAATGTGTTGGTGAAGAGTATAATTATCACTATGTACACCATATGTATGGCAAAGGTTAGCTCTACATTAAAAATTGAGTGTATTTTTTCCCAAAAAAATCAAAATCAGTGATCGACAAAAATAAACTTTGAACATTTGCAAGTTGTAACCCAGTTGCAGCGTTCAAAAATCTGAAAACATCGATGTGTTTCTTATACCTATCGCTTTTTCCAGTTCTATCTGAATTCCAATTTCAATTCCGAAAAAGTTTAATCCCATATGTGCTATAGAAACGGAAATGTGTTTAAAAGCCTATATAAAGATTTTATTATTTTCATTTTTTAATCCTCAGAAACTAAAATTTAGAGGATTTTGATAACACTCTTCAGCCGTTGATTGCCTTTGATTAGTAGTACGAGACAAAAGGAGGCGTTTAATTGTGTTAGTAAACACTGACCTATCGGAAATCCGCCTATTACAGGCTAAGAAATGAATAAAATTAATTTACAACCGAAGATTTTGTCTTTTAGTTATCAAGAGTTTTGCTTATACTTGAGGTATTCTAAAGGAAATTTTAAGACGTCTGCAAGGAAATCAGCAACCATAAAATGTTTAAAGACGTATCGTTCTAGTTAGCATCAGAGTCTACTTAATTATTAATCCAAACTCGATGAACGGCACAAAGAACCCATTCGAAAAGTCATGAGTTCTAGTCTGATATATACACAATTTTATATGTATTTTTTGAATTTATCTCTAATAAAAGACTACAACGTTTTCATACAAAATGCACCATACAAATTGTGCGTTTTATCTGAAACGTTGTAGTCTTTGATTTGAGATAACTTTATATCAATTTCATCAAAGATGGAAAATTCATATACATATATACAAATATACATGTAAAAAGTTGTCGATTTTTCTCTGAAATTAAAGCGCTCAACGCCAGTGCAGAGCGAAATATGGGAATCGATTTGGAGAAATGGTGGTAAGGGTTTTTTCAGTAGATGGTATGTTATGTTGTACAGGTCTGTTTCGTAAGGACTTGAATACATCACTCTATACACATATATACATATACACAAATACATTTTTTACATGTGCACACATTTCATATACACATATAAAAATGAATAAAAACATATAAAAAAACTTTCCTTATAATTCTCAAGGGTTTCTTTTGTACCATTGTTCATTATCCAGTATAATTTATTCTATTTCTTAATATAAGTTTGTGATTTCGATTAATCAAATCATTTTGCACTGAAGAAGGCAAAGGTTTGTCGAAACATGTATGCAAACGTAAGTTTGAAGAGTGTTTTTTGTTTTTTGAAAATCATAAATAAATGTAAACACATGTACACCGACATCACACAAGTGACATAAGTGACATTTCCCGGGTGTATCCTATGAGAAAGCATTGTATAACTAACTTATCTCCTGCTTTGAGAACTAACAGCGCGTCTTAGCTGACGCTTGAAGCTCTGGCGAGCGCTGACATATCTTATTTGAAATAATTAGGTGTTTTAATTTTTTGTATCAAATATAGAGCTTCACATGAGACCAATTTTTGTATTCGCTTGCAACTGAGTAATTAGTCAATTAGCCGGATGGAATACTACCCGTCTGCATATATACATATACATGTAACTATATCTATATGACTATGTATGCATATATATACGTATATACATTTATATTTATTTCACCCTGAAGAAGGTTGTCTAACACAACCGAAATATAGGTGTTTTGAAAATCATCATTGTGTTTTTATTCCTTTGAGACGAATTATATACGTTTTTATATATATATAGATTGGTAGCTGCAGTGTAATATACCCGTCTGTATATCTGTAAAATATACATATATATGTAACTATATCTTTATGATTATGAATGTATATATACGTATATACATTTACATACATATATTATATAGATTGGTAGCTGTAGTGTGGTGGCTCAATTTTAGTACAATTTTGGCTTCAGTTCTTGAGCGCTCTTAAATATCATTGGTCTTACAACCGCATGAAATTAACTCGGTAGCGCATTTTCCCGCAGCTCTTCATAGAAGATATGGTTTGGAAATGCAATGGACCCATTAGATAGTGCGAGTAACATATAGATCGTTACATGTATATTTGTGTTTTCAGTGCTAAGTTAATCAAGGTGTTCATTTTCAACCAAAATCTGAGTATTAAGGTGACAATAAAAAGCGAGTGTTTCACGAGCGAAGCGTTTTGAATTATGTGGGTTCGTTTTTCAAATTGTTGTTGCTCTCAGTTACACTATAAATTTTTAGTCAGTCCAAAGGAAATCTTGATGTGCAAATATTGGAAATACATTCCAGCATTTGCATTAATTTTACAATTGAAAGGACGCAGAATTCCTAATATTTTGCCACGAAACACTTTTATAGCAAGTGTATTTTAATGCCACCGGCCACAATTTTTCTGGTCTTTAATTCACTGTTTTATTTAAATTCTATATATCGACATATTTTTAAATGTTTGCATTAATAATTAACGAAGAAATTAGTGTTGAAAGGCCATCGGAAGGTACCCATAAAAACTGTCATTCGAAATGAATAAATCAAAACAGAATTCTTTTTCAAAAGGGTTTCTTCTATCATTCTCAAAGAATTCATCAGTTATTTTCTACTTGTTACTAGATTCGAGCCAAAATTTGTTTTTTACTTTCAGAGTTCTATTCGTTTACTTTCAGTATTTCTTTGGCCGGCGGAACTATTGTTTGGAAAATTTCGACAACACAAGGATCGTTCTCAATATACGGTCGTCGAAACTTTATAATAAATGCATCGTCATTGTTTTCGGGCTTTTGTATCTTAATACTCGCATGCAGATAAATATATATTTTATCATTTAAGAGTTTGACTATTTACAGGGTTTTAACCTAATTCTGTTTTTTAACCTCAACTTATACTTTCTATATTACTAGATTTGGATTCAATCTATTTAATTTGTTTGTTCGTTCGCAAAACGAAAAGCGCTTCACTCGCAACTATTTGTGCAATACTATTCTTAGCTTAGGTTTAAAATTAGGTCGAACAAAAGTCTTACAGGAAATCTAGTAGCTCCTAGTTATCCGGCAGCATAATGTTTGGCTATAGGGAATTAGCTTACACTTAAAACAAAAAGCTGCGATTAGGAGCAATACTAGTCGCTATCGAAACTCAGCAAGTAATTCAATCGTACACGCCAAAAGAGTACTTAAAAGTTTCGAGCATTTGGAAACATAGAAAGACGAACAAATATCCTTTTAATTATTCAATAATGGTAGTACTAAAACAAAAATGATAATGTAGTAATCAGAGAGATGTACACTCGATCGTCCAATTGTCTGATCAAGACAAAAAAATTTTTGATAAGTACTTTGATGCTGTAATAGCTAGCGAGAAGACAAATAGATTTACTGTTTTAACACTATATATAGCGACGTATGCATATCAAGGAATCTTTCTTCAATTCTTGCTGGTGCTAATTTAGATATTAATAACACTTTTGTTGACAAGAAATGTATTCAAGCTGAAAAATGAATAAAACACGAAATAAAGAAGAGAAGTTCCAAAGAGCTTGGTCGGTCGATGAATGATCTTCTCACAGAGGTCAACGGCGATCGAAAACTTCATATTGTCCGCTGGTATTGCACTGAACTATATTTGAGCAAGACAATCCGGCGCTCGCTTAGTCACTTCAGTGTTAAGTATATGAACTCGTTTCTTCAAAATAGAATGTGAACAGAAAATCATTCTAATTTTATGTGTATTTTTAATAACCCAATAATCGGCAAGGCAAGTTTGTTTTTAGTTTTTTTTTTAATTTCCGGCAAAGCGTCATCATTCACAGCACAACTTTCTCTAGAATATTTTTTTATGTAATGGAATATTCCCTTTCAGCACCTCAATATCGTTTAATTATGCATTTCTCATTCTGGAAGAAGTTTAGAGGCTTAAATTACTAACTAGCTTATTGTTGTGCATATCGTTATATTATTAAGTCAAGGAAGTAATCCAGTTCTAAATTTTGAAAAATCTGAGTCTTTCGGTATCAAGTAGGGTTTGGAATTTAACCAATCGTTGTGAATCTTCAACCAGAAGTAACCCGCGTGACCTTGATTAATTTCTTACTTGCGAATGTCAACAAAGTGTTGGAGTGTAACTTTAAACTTGCACCTATGTAGTCTGAAGCAGGTCACAAAACACTGCGGCATTATCCCTCCAAGTTAGTACTTTGGATTCGCGTTGGATATTTTGAAGCGCTTTTTGTCGTTCAAGTTGGTTGTAGGACGATTACAGATCTTTCGATTTCGAGGACAATTTTTTCCGTGTAAGAGTAATTGATTTTGAAGATGAGACTTTCAAATGCTGCGTTTCACCAAGCGGTATTGTTGCTACTCTATAGACTTTGCTGCTGCAACAGTTATGTTCCACGAGCGGGGCATGCAGATTTCCAGCACGAGTTAAATCTCGATAAAACTTACAAACAAACCCCACCATCCAACCCACGGCACAGACGTTCCGATGTGACTGGGGAAGACAGTACTAAAATGAAGATGCGGGCATTACAATTTCTAGAACAGGTACAAAAACAAATGGAGACGAATATAGGATGCGAAAAGAATCACTCAGTTGTACTTGATCTCTTGCTCGATAACAGTCGTTGGAAAAAAGAAGCGTTACTTGCAGTAGAAGTGGCAAATCTTCTCACCTCGCTTTGGAGGCTAAAAATGCCAAACGGATTATCCATAGTCGAGAACGATCAGTTCTTGTACAAACTAGTGCGCTCAAATGTGCTGTTCTCGCCGTCTGTGTTTGGCTCGGTGGTGTGCTTCGAACGTGACCAGTATAAGAATTACACTCGTTTTTGTCCGTACGCCTTTAGAGACAAGAAAATTGGTGGCCAAATTCACGCTATAGACATTTCTGTTGGCCACGATTATCTTAATGATAGGAGAACAATATGGTGGAGAGAGCCACGAGAACACTCTCTTGACCGCCATCCAAAAGAAATGAGAGAATTTTACTCCACGAGGCTTAACGACACCGTTGCGGCCGAGCGAATTAACATCACGACTCCAGTTGTCGAATATGAAAATTTTGGCTTTTGGACGCGGCCGTACTACGATTGCTTTGGTGGGAAAATCTGGATGATTACGTTCCTTGCTCCATTTTTTAACGAATCAAATAACTTTCTGTAAGTATTTTATTCTTTAGTTTATTTTGTATTGTCTGTTGTTTATACACAGAGAAATAATTCATTTGTCTTAACTTCAAATCCGCGTTTGATGCAAGATTAATTTTGTCTTTGGTGCAGCGAAGTTTAGGTCTGTATTTTGCCATGAAACTGTTATCAATGAATTTGTGCGATTGAGTAACAAATGAATTACAAACACAGTACAAGAAGAGTTTTGGCATAATTATAAGTCCATTACGAAGTGTAAAAGATCTCTAAGAATTAAATTCTGAAAACTTTGAATATTTTAATTGTCGCAAAATTGAATAGTTTCAATCTATGCTCTAGTTTTCTCTTTCAGTCTCCCACGTCGCTCTTAATTTTTTATTCAATGCAAATTTGAAATGTAGAACCTGTTAAAATAATTCTTGTCTTTTGAAAACTGACGTGTGAAAATTTGTGATATACAATAAAATTCTCCGGTTCCCCTTTTTTTAGTCCAAATGAAATATGCAAATATTCGCGGGTACAAATTTTTTTTCTCCATTGGCGGCTACCAATTATGTTAATCTTCTTTTGGATAATTTGCTTTCCGTGTTTACTATACTCGTAAAGCAGTTTTAGCGATACAGACAGCTATATTACACAGCTTCCTGTCCTCCTCAAACTGTCAAAAGACTGAAAGAAAAGGTAGATTATTTCGAAACAACCAAGTGACAAATCTTTTGTGGGTTATTTTCAATTTCTTCAAATTATTGGCTTCGTTTACGTGTTTTTTATTTCGGCAGATGATATCTTGAATATTTGACAGTAATATCGAAAACGAAAAGTGTAATCCTAGTTTTTCTGATAAAATTGGCACGTGTCTGAAGACAGATTTAAAATTACGGTTTAAATTCGATTTCGACTCAAAAGTCGAAACTACTGCATAGTATTCGGACAGAAAGCGAATTCTTATACTTCAACAAAATTTCTTATCTTTTTTCTTTTTGTTCTTAACAAATTCAAGAAAATTCATATTTTTTTCAAAAAACAAAGATAAAGTTACTAGGATTATGTATACAACCTGAAAATGCCTCGGTAAAAGTTTTTTTTTTCGCTTTTTTAAACACACAATCACTGTGGCCAAGGGGTTAGCCAAAAAGATTAATTAAGTTGTTGATAAAAGAACTTGCGTATTTAGATTTAGTTTTGTAACGAACAATTCACGAGGTAGTCACTATAAATTGCGTGTATTTCGGAATTGGCAAAATCTACATACAAAGCTCACCGCAGAGATGTGGGTATTAAGTGACCAATGAAAAAAAATAACAGTGTTTAATCACATTTGCCTCAATCGCGGCTGAATCCACAAAACCTCTAAGTTTATACCCCAGCCTCCCAAAAGTATTTGTTTGATGATTTTACTTCATATCCGTGCAAAACATCAAAAGCAAAGTAAAGCAACGAAACGTAGGTTTTAGTGAGTACTTTGATCTCAAAAACTTTTGGGACATTTGCCGACACTGAAAAGAGAGCACTTAATTCGGTTTGACCTTTCGCTCCGCCAACAAAAAATGACAGTCGTGTTCAATCTTTTAATCCGACTTAATGTTCCTTTTAGTCGCCGATTGGCCCGTGACAAACACACACAAAAAACTCAAGGCAAGAATGGGCACGATTTTAAAAATGTCTGGTTTTCAAGCGCCAGGAATGACAAAAAGCCGTAAAAAGATAGTCGTGCAGTTTCCTTCGGCTGATAAAGGATATAAAAGGATCACAGATTGCTTAAAGCCTGCAAGAATAACAGCGGACAAAATTTTAGAAATTAAAACTGCTTTAAACAACGAAAATATTACTCATTAGCAATTTCTTAACTTTTCCGCTTTAATTTGGTAAACACCACCCTAGGCAGAGGAGTTTGTCCGAGCCAAAGGATGCCACAGTATTCGATGCTTTCTTAGAGGTTACTGCTTAAAAAATAAATTTAGGTGTTTTTAATATTGTTATGTTTTTGACGTTTCTAGAATCAATACGACGAAACCCAGTTTAGGGAAAAGGTCAAAACAATGGTACTTCCTAGGAACCCAATTTAGGGGGGTACTATCATGTGCCGCCACCCACCAACTTTTTTCAAAAATGCTGAATTTCAGGAGCAAATATCATATTCAATGAAATAGATATTGATAAAGTGCTTGCATCAACGCCTTCTTTGTGGAGAGAGGAGTCCTTAATACAATAAAAAACCGATACCCCTTAATCAGGTTTTGAGAAATTGAGCTCTGAAAAAGTGGGGAGGGGTGGGGTAAGGGATTAGTGCCGCCACCAACCACCTCTCCCGACAAAATTGGGTTCCTTAAAAACACCATTGTTTTGACTTCTTCCCTTAGTTTAGTTTGGCCGAACTTGTCTGTATTAATAAAGTAATAATAATAATAATAATATAAATAATAAAAATAATAATAACAGGCCTCCATTTAAACCAGCAACAGATGATAGGACACCTCTGTATAAATAAAAAATAAGTAAAAAATAAAATAGATAATAATTATAATAATAATAATAGTAATAATAATAATAATAATATTAAAAAACAATAATAAAAGTAAAAATAAAAAGAGTAATATCAATAGTAACGATAATGCTTAATAATAATAATAATAATAATAATAATAATAATAGCAATAATAATAATAATAATAATATTAATAATAATGATAATAATGATAATGCTACCGACCATAAAATCTCAAGTAACAAACAAAAACGAAAGGATGTTGTTATTATTATGATGATTGTTATTATTGATATTATTATTTTTATCATTGTTGTTATTGCTGTTGTTACAGTAATGATGTAAACACTTCTTGTGTGTAGCAACCAATTTCTTTCTATCCGGCCCCGGCCGTACGTACGGCCTCAAAGCATTGTTGTACACCATTAAAACCGCCTTAATCTTCTCCACCCCCCAGGGGCGTTGTTAGTATCGATATTGAGCTGAGTGATATTGACATTAACCAATGTGACAAAACAAATGGGGTGCCCCTCGGGGAGGGGGACAAAACTGCTACAGAGGACGAAGGAGTGAAGCTGGTGGAGTTTATGGGCACTCACAGATGTAAGAGATCGACAGAAGTAGGTGGAAGACACTTCATGTTAGCATACATTTGATGTCTAATAATGTAGCGTCACCAAAGGGGTTTTCCAGGCAAAATATAAAGAAATCCGAAATTCGACGTTTATCCACGAGTATTTGATTTTCTCAGTCAGCGGCTCTTAACTTTTAATCTTAAACTTTACGAGGAACTAGGTTATTACATGTTTAATTTATTACATCGAGCGTAAAATAATTTATTCTCCGCGGTATCCCACGAGAAAGCGTTGCTTAGCTTAACTCATTAAAGCTTCTTCGAAAATTGCTGGAAATATATTTAACAATTATTCCAAAAGCGCGCGTTTGAAATGAGATGGTAAATAGCCAAAGAGGCGCGTAGCACCGAGTTGGCTATAAATCATCTCATATCCAACAAGCGCGAATGGAATAATTGTTTTATTAAATTTAATTAGTTTTCTAAACTCTTCCATACTTAAAAATATCTGCTAAATTTTATTCAGAACCTATTTTTTGGCTTTGCAAACACTACAGTCAGTTTACATATTTGGTGAACTCCGAATATGAGCTGATAACCGAGATTGAATGAACCAGTCAGAACGCGCGAATCGCAATATTCGAGATTGAAAATTTAATAATAATTAATATCTTTGTAATCTCTGATAACATTCGGAAATATTCGGAGGAGGTTTGAAATTTTTACAAAACTCGGGAAATCTTCGGAGGTATTCGGAATTGTTTGGAAATATTCGTAGTTTTTCGAAAATCATCTGAAAATGTTTCTAAGACATTTTTTAGACTTTTTAAAATTTTCGGAAAATCTTCGTAAATTTTTGAAAGTATAACAGCGACCAATCAGCGCCGAGTAATTTTGCCCTGGATTTAAAAAAATGCTCCCACTGTTGATCAGCCCGAGATAACTTTGCCCTTTACGTTATAATGTCATAACAAAAACGTTAACTATAATTGCATGCAGTATATCAAAATGAAGAGTCACACTTATATTGAAAACTTCTATTTACACTTCTTAGATTCGTAGAACGCTATTGTGGTAAGACATAGGCTCGTCAATCAAGTTTTTGATAAAAAATCTCCTTATCATTGCTTACAGTGTGAGGCGATTCCTTATCAAGGGTTCAAACGTGGAAGCTACATATGCAAATGCAAGCCTGGTTACTACTTCCCAGATTCTTCTTCCTCTATTAAAGCTTTCAACGGGAGCCTGATTGAGGCGCAATACGATTTGAAGCTCAAAAACAAATCCAGATCATACCATGAAGGGTTTGAATGTCTGAAATGCAATGAGGGATGTGTAACGTGCGAGGACAGCAGACCGTGTGTTTACCAGACAAAGATAATAGTTCGTATAACGCTGCTGGTGTTAAACACTGTGATCATTGTAGCTGATATACTACTGGCAATCTTTGTACTTGTCAACAGACATTGCAAGGTATGACATGGTATTGTATGGTGTGGCATGGTATTGTATGGTGTGGCATGGTATTGTATGGTGTGGCATGGTATTGTAAGGTGTGGCATGGTATTGTATGGTGTGACATGGTATTGTAAGGTGTGGCATGGTATTGTATGGTGTGGCATGGTATTTTATGGTGTGACATGGTATTGTAAGGTGTGACATGGTATTGTATGGTTTGACATGGTACAGTATGATGTGGCATGGTATTGTAAGGTGTGGCATGGTATTGTATGGTGTGGCATGGTACTGTATGGTGTGGCTTGGTATTGTAAGGTGTGACATGATATTGTAAGGTGTGGCATGGTAATGTAAGGTGTGACATGGTATTGTATGGTGTGACATGGTATTGTATGGTGTGGCATGGTATTGTAAGGTGTGGCAAGGTATTGTATGGTGTGACATGGTATTGTAAAGTTTAGTATGGTATTGTGTGGTGGGACATGGTATTGTATGGTGTGGCATGGTATTGTATGGTGTGGCATGGTATTGTATGGTGTGACATGGTACAGTATGATGTGGCATGGTATTGTAAGGTGTGACATGGTACAGTATGGTGTGGCATGGTATTTTATGGTGTGACATGATATTGTAAGGTGTGGCATGGTATTTTATGGTGTGGCATGGTATTGTAAGGTGTGGCATGGTATTGTAAAGTGTGGCATGGTATTGTATGGTGTGGCATGGTATTGTAAGGTGTGGCATGGTAATGTTCGGTGTGACATGGTACAGTATGGTGTGGCATGGTATTTTATGGTGTGACATGATATTGTAAGGTGTGGCGTGGTATTTTATGGTGTGACATGGTATTGTATGGTGTGAAACGGTCAAGTAAGGTGTGGCATGGTATTTTATGGTGTGGCATGGTATTGTATGGCGTGACATGGTTATGTATTGTGTGGAAGTATTGTATGGTGTTGCATGGTGTAGTATGGTGTGGCATGGAATTATATGGTGTGGCATGGTATTGTATGATATGGTATGACATGATATGTTACGGTAGGTATGGTATGGTATGACTTGGTATGGCATGTTGTATGACATGGTTTATGGTGTAGTATGGTATGACACAGTAATACATTGTATTCTATGGTACGATACTGCATGATATGGTATAACGTGGTATGCTATGGTATGAAATGGTTTGGTATGGTGTGGTGTGGCATAGTATATGGTAAGGTATAGTATGGTATGGTATGGCATGGTAGGATACGATTTGGTCTGGTTTGATATAGTAAAGTACGACATAGTATGGAATGATATGATATGACAGTTTATGGTATAGTATGGTATAACATAGTTTGGTATTGTATTTTATGGTATTGCATGGTATGATATGGTATGGTATGAAATGGTGTGGTATAACGTGATATGTTATGGTATGGTATGACATGGTATGGTATGGTATGATGTGGTATTGTATCTCGTGTTACAGTATGGCATGGTATGATATAGAATGGCATGACACAGCTTCTCACTTTACTTCAAAAAATCGGTACCATGAAAGTTCAGTTTCAGGTTAATTTTATTGCAGGTATTCCAAACATCCAGCGTTCTGTTCTTAGAAATTATTTTGTTTGGCGCTTTGTTAATGTATTTTGAGGTAAGTGCAACTTATACTGATGATTAAAATGATGAAGTTAGTGTTTTTGTTAATGAAAATTGAGCGAAAGGCTGTTAAGATATTAACTGGCTTTTCCATTTCGTGCTTTAAAAATCGAGGTCAGGTCCTGAGAGTACTCTATCAAACCAAATCTTCCAAAAACGTGAAAACTGAAATTCTACAAATCATTAATGCGACGTCAGGTTGAGTGCACGACACTTTACAGTGTTGTTACTGCATAACCCCCATCATCATCATTATCATTTTCATCATCATAATCTTTATCATCACCAACGTCGTTATTACCGTTGTCATCAACATTATTACCATCATTTTCATCTTTATCATTGTTATTGTCATTCTCATCATGATTATAGTCATTGTCATCATCATTTTCATTGCCACATAATCGTCCATAACGTCAATAACATCATTATCATCATCGTCCTCGCCATCATCATCATCGTATCGTCCTTGTCGTCATCATTATCACCCATGACGTCATTATCATCATCATTGCCGTCATCATCATAAATTTCGTTGTAAAGCTGTTGAACGTTAAACCAGAAGGAGAACAGAAGGGACGATGAGTAAAGAAGCTTGACGTTCAGCTGTTCGGTTTGTGTTGTGAAGCTGTCAATTTTCATCAAATAATGTATTAAATACATCATCGAGAGCGTGCAATGTACTGCTACGTCACAGGTTACCAGTCCCCGACTTGTTCGGTCAAAACTTACATTCCACTCTTTTTTTGGTTAAAAAGCATACTTAGACGTGCAAATTTTCTTTGGTCATTCGAATTTTGAGTTCACAAATGACAACAGTTTTAATCCGAAAAGTAAAAAATTAAGCTTGATAGGGACTTTAACAGCTAAAACAAATTGTGTAAGAAAATGTCTTCCCCAGGCTTCTGTTGGTCACAAGTGCACCTTTTTACTGCACCTCTTACTGCAAAATGATTTTGATTATAAACATCAATGTGCTATTAAAAAACATTTCCCTACCTTTAGCCCGTGGTGTCGTATTTCCGGCCATCAAGTGTGAGTTGTTTGGTGAAACCGTTGCTTCATCACGTGGGTTTCGCTATGGCTTATGGCTCCCTTACGCTCAAAACATGGAGGTGAGTATAAATGCTGTTACGCGGCCGGCGTAATGTCTAAATCCTTTTCTTTAGAGTCAAGACAAAACATCTTTGGGTGACATTATATTGTGTGACAGTATCTTTTTGCGTGATATTGGCATAATTCATTTATTTAATGATGTGATGTTAAAAGCAACGAGCGACCTTGCGACCATCTCGTATGATCTGGAACAGGCACTTCCGTCTTGTCATGATCAATGCTATGAAATGATGTGACAGAATCGAGCTCCTTCACGCTGAAGAGCGAACCGGTCCCACGTGTGAAGCCGACCAGCCGTGTCTGAGCCCCACAGTTTCCTGTCCTCGATCTCCCTGTCTACAATAATAATAACAACAACAAAAAAAAACGTTAATACATAATGACAATAATAATAATAATAATAATAATAATAATATTAATAATAATAATAATAATAATAATAATGATAATAATAATAATAATAATAATGATAATAATAATAATGAAAATAATAATAATAATGATATTAACAATAATAAAAAAATTAAAATAGTAAAATGATAATAATAACATTAACAATGATAGTAATATTAACGATAAAAATAATAGTATAAATGATAATAATAATAGTGATGATAATAATGATAATAATTGTAACAATAATAATAATAATAATAATGATAATAATAACAAAAGTAACAGTTCGTTGCTTGTATCGCACATGCTTACCCTTTCTGCTAACGTTATATATGTCGGCTGGTCAAACCAGCATAAATCGGATAAGGAGATTATATTTACTTACTGTTTGGTTAATGTAACGGAAAACTTCTGAACTGAGAACCACACAAAAACTTACCCGCTAAAGTTGGATCTTTAAAAAATCATGACGGCTTTAAATGTTTCAAGTAAACGTAGTTTGAAAATAAATATTCGACACGTAACCATTTTTTAAACATATTTACCCAAAAAGGCTGGCTTGGCCAGAATATTTAATTTTGAACTGTGTGTTTAATCAGTTAATAACATAGTAGACAAATTATAGACGGAATTCGGCCCTCGATTTTATTTGTTATTGCCTTACTTTTGATATTTTACATGGGTACTTACAAATTATCCGTGGCAACAGGTTTATCACGCGAACAAAATCAAGATATGTTGTGTTTACAAAACGAATTTTCGCGCGCGCGAAATCTTTCAAACTAAAAGGAAGAAATATATAATTTGTACGCTATGTTATTAAAAAGTAATCGAATAAGGCTTCCTCGAACTTCGATTCGAAGAATATCATCTACCTTTGGCCATATGTTAAGAAGTGCCCTCCCTGCGGTCTAACAATTAGTTCGAGTTCGACCAAAAGACGAGTGATTTTTTTCGAAAACTGACTTGACCTCATTTGATAACCTATAATAACGGCAGCTGTGCACACAATGATCAGTTTTTGATCAAGGAAGTACAAATTGATAAGAACTTGTTTTAACTCACGAGTTACACTGTGTTAAGCTGGAGGATGTATTGCATCTTGCTGGGCTTCCTTTAAAGTGTTTGTTTGAATACTTCGAAACAGTAGGTGCGTCTAAAGTTCATTAAGCCCGGCTTCCATATAGTTGAACGAGTCGCAGCAGTCTTGAAGAGAAAGTTTTTGCGTGTTCCGAGACTGCTGGCGACTCCTGCGACTCACCGGTTTCCATAAAATCGCAGCTGTCGCAACTGTCGCAACTGTCGTGAGTGAATGGTCCAACCCCTGGTAAACGAACAAACTACTGCAATGGTTTCTGGGATATATTTTGTTGCAGGAGCCGCAACCAAACTTTCGTCCCAGGTTTCCATTAAAATTTTTTGTTGCAGCAGTCGTGAAACTCGTGTTGCAGCAGTTGCAGAGATAGAACAGGGGCGATTGCTGCGACTCGAGTCGCAGCAGTCTCAACAGTTGCAGCAGTCGCGGACGCCATCGGTTTCCATATAGTCGCAGCAGTCGCAAGAGTCGTAGAACAACTTTGTTTATGACTCCTGCCACTGCTGCGACTATATGGAAACCGGGCTTTAGATAGATTCAGTAAAAACAACGCAACGAGAACGTCACTTCAGTTTACGTGCGCGCGAACTGCTCGAGGTCCCGAAAAGAAGACGTCACGTTGTGAACGCAACACGAAAACATCAAATACCCGAGCTGAAACACAACGTGACGTGTACCCCGCAACGTCTCAGGGCCTCGAGATGTGCCCACGCACGTAAAACAGACGTCACGTTGTCGTTCTGTCTCTGCTTAACTAATCTATGTGTTGTTTTGTCTCGTTCCTCTTTAGGGTGCTACTGATGTTCCGTGTGCGATCGGCTAAGAGACTTGATCTCACAGATCGAATGTTACTTCGCCGTTTCGCAGCCATTCTTATATTCTACGTCATTTTCCTTCTTGTTTGGTCTTTGGCTGCTCAACCTACGCTTGATTTAAGGAAAACAACCGCTGGCCTAAAGTACTGGCAATGTGATGTCAGCGGCTGGAAATATGGAATCTTGCTCGGTAAGAAAGCGTGACGCCACCATAACTTAGCTTCGTTTCCAGACTTCTTGTTCTGCTCACCTGCTTGGTTACTCGGCTGTTTGTTTTAATTAGGTCGTTCTCCGGGGGTTCTCCTATAAAATGATAGGCGGAGGGACTGGACCCAAGGAATTTTCCCCTTGTGTTTACCCTTAACCACATTACTCTTGATGGAACATTTACCTGGAATCAAAAGTTGTGCACTTGTATTTTTGTGCCGGGAATCTGGACCTTTGCAAAAACTCAGAAATGAATATTTGACGTTAGTGTTTCTCTTTCGTTCAAAGAGACGATGCAAAAACACCGGACTAAAGTATCTTACAGTGTTTTCGTTGGAGCAACTCTATCTTTTAAAGACTTTGCGCCATTAGGGGAACTAGCTATAGTTTTTTTAAAAATGCAAAAACTCCGGAGTTCTACTGAAGCCACTTTGTCATTGGTACTTTTATAGCCCTAAGGGTTTTTCCAACACTTCTATTCAACTGTAAATGGGTAAAAGTGCGTACCTGGCCACTTTAAGTCCGTGAAATAAGCTTTCAAAATAGTGCATTCGGTGCGAACAAAATTCAAAGCATACATCGGCGATTTATGACGTAGCATGGTTTGAATGGACTCCAAGCTGCTCTATATTAGGGTTTACAGCGAACTAGAGAGTTTTTGCTCACAAACTGGGCCATCAGCCACGCAAACCTCGCCATGATTGCATCAATTTGACTGGGAAAGTGAGATTCGCATTGTCTTGTTCCTCATCCTACCCCCCTCAGTTGATTTAATCCTCCTAGCCTGAGGGATGTGGTTATGTTGATTCACAAGTTGTCTTGTTCCCTAACCTACCCCCCTCAGTTGATTCGATCCTCCTAGCCTGGGGGATCTGGTTATGTTGATTCACGAATTGTCTTGTTCCCTAACCTACCCCCCTCAGTTGATTCGATCCTCCTAGCCTGGGGGATGTGGTTATGTTGATTCACAATTTGTCTTGTTCCCTATCCTACCCCCCTCAGTTGATTTAATCCTCCTAGCCTGGGGGATGTGGTTATGTTGATTCACAAGTTGTCTTGTTCCCTAACCTACCCCCCTCAGTTGATTTAATCCTCCTAGCCTGGAGGATGTGGTAATGTTGACTCACAAGTTGTCTTGTTCCCTATCCTACCCCCCTCAGTTGATTTGATCCTCCTAGCCTGGGGGATGTCGTTATGTTGATTCACAAATTGTCTTGTTCCCTATCCTACCCCCCTCAGTTTATTTAATTCTCCTAGCCTGGGGGATGTGGTTATGTTGATTCACAAGTTGTCTTGTTCCCTATCCTACCCCCCTCAGTTGATTTGATCCTCCTAGCCTGGGGGATGTGGTTATGTTGATTTACAAATTGTCTTGTTCCCCATCCTACCCCCCTCAGTTGATTTAATCCTCCTAGCCTGGGGGATGTGGTTATGTTGATTTACGAATTGTCTTGTTCCCCATCCTACCCCCCTCAGTTGATTTAATCCTCCTAGCCTGGGGGATGTGGTTATGTTGACTCACAAGTTGTCTTGTTCCCTATCCTACCCCCCTCAGTTGATTTAATCCTCCTAGCCTGGGAGATGTGGTTATGTTGATTCACAAGTTGTCTTGTTCCCCATCCTACCCCCTTTAGTCGATTTAATCCTCCTAGCCTGGGGGATGTGGCTGTGCTGCCGAACGAGAAGTGCCCCATCAGCCTTCTATGAGAGTCGCTACATCAGCTGGGCAATCTACAATAGTATGTTTGCCACCTGTTTTATATCCTTTCTGTTGTAAGTATTAGTTATTATTATAATTGTTATTTGTATGATAATAACATTAGTATTGCCATTGTTATAAGTAGTAGTATTAGTATACTATTAGAATATGTTTTATTATTGATGGTTGTGTTAACAGCGGTATTATATTCAGTTTATCGTGAAAACGTGTAGGGAGTCAATTTCAGCACTTTAACAAAGCTACTAAGGCTCATAAAGATTGGCCGCAATTTGACGGAGATACAAGGATTTGAAGGTGGATAACTTTGCAATGAAATTTATAGAAGACAGGGTATTCGGTGCCCGTCCGCTTCGTCATACATTTCTCTGTAAAAACAAGGACGCAAGATCAAGTTTCAAGTCTCTGTATCTACATTATCGGGGATTGTTTACGAAATTTTGCATAACACTGATCCGCTGAATTTGGGGCTGGCCACTGTTTCTTGGTATATTTAATGTTCTTTTTGCATGAAAATGTTCTATTATGGTAGCACAAAACTACTTTTGGAAGCTTAGTCGCCTGTCAATGACAAACGAGAGAACTGGCCACGTGATCGATCGGTTTTCAAGTTCAACGGAAGTTCTACGTTAGCCGTACTATGTGAACGTTAGTCTCGACTCTCAGTGAATCCAGTAGCAATGAACGAGAGGAGGTCTGGTACTGGAATAAACGTCACGTTTCAAAATGGCGGCGCCTGAGATGTTCAAACCGTTAGTATCTTCAGGATTACAAGTTTGAGCTGCAGATATGGACATAGAACTATTGAAATCTTCATTTGATACCAATAATGTTATACAGTGGAGGATTTTTTTAAAGAACTGTTTAGAAAACTTGTCAATTCCCAAAATACAATTCTAATCAAACTGTTGAAAAAAGAATGTAGGTTTAACCCTGGGTTAGTGTTGATCGGCCTTCGAGAAGCCAAGAAACCCTAACTTTTGTTTTTCCTTTTAGACTGATGATAAAGGACAACACAAACCCCGACATTATTTATGCCATCGAGTTTGTTGAGGTTCATTTTACTGCGACAACCATGCTTCTTCTACTGTTCATTCCAAAGGTATGGAATATGTAGAGATAATAAGAAAGCAGACAATTTATAGACGAATTTCGGCCCTAGATTAATCTGTAATTGCCAATCGCTTGAAATTTTATGCGGGCAATTACAAATTATCTATGGCAACCAATTCGTCACGCGAGGAAAACCCAAGATGTCAGTTTTTACAAAACGAACTTTCACGTGCTCAAATGCGAGTTCTTATACATAATTAAGGATCTGTATGTGATTTTCTACCAGACTTTAAAGCAAAAAATTCGGTGGTTTTTTTTAAAATCCCGGTTTTCCGTTAAACACCGAAGCAGACAACACAAGTATGAAGTAAGTTAAATCTTTTTTGTTGAATATTTTTGCTTGAAACTGCCTCCTCGGATGTCTTGTAGAAAATCCCATAAAAATCCTTTATGTTCACCGCCATATGTATAAGAACTCGCATCTTGAGCTTAGGCCGCCTGTGGTAAAAATAAAAAAAAAACAGTTTATCTAGCATATTGTTAAAAGGTAATCGACTAAGTACTTGTCAAATTTTGAACAAAACCACTCGACTTTTGGCCTAATTCTGAAAGAGTTTTCCTCCCTGCGGTCGGGCAATTAGTTTGAGTTAGGCCAAAAGAAGCGTGAATTTTTTCGTAATTTCACTTGGTCTCATCAGTTCGATCACCTATAATAATCACATTTCAGGAGTGTTTTAGTTCTTTTAAAAATTGCCCGAGTCGCTTTAATTTTGTGACCAGGAAATTTGAGATAAAAAAGAACACAAGTAACATTAATCCTAAATTTTACGAGGCAATGTTAACGTTTGTGTCACATTTGAGATTTACAGATTCTCTCCTTGCATTTTTATGGGTAATTTGAGGCGTTTATGCGCTAGGAGTTTTGAGTAAATGTACAAGTCAACGTCTGTGTAATCATCGATTGCTTTCTTCATCACAGTGCCTCCTAATCCGCCGCATGCAGAAACGCGGGTTGAATGACGAGTTAGCCAACCCAAGTATGACGAATGGAGGGTATGTGCGGGATTCCACGTGCATGGAACGAGAAAATGAAGAGCTCAAGGTGAGTCGTGAAATTCGCGAACGGGTTCTAGTACAAATGGAACGTGGATATTTAATTTAACAATTAATTTGTCTAAGAGCGCGCGTCAGTTGTGAGATGCAAAATAGTCAACAAGGCGCGAAGGGTCTTTTCTCATGTCCAAGAACCACGAACGGAACAAATGTGTTATCAAATTTCATAAGCTTTCTGAAACGTTCGATACTTGATAAATATATAATTTATGAAACTCTCTTGCTCCCGCAAAATTTTTACGTTTTGGCAACACTTTCCATATAAGGTCATTCGGTATACCAGTTGATAACCGAATTTGAGCGAACCACAGTTAAACAACTGGTTCGACATGTCTGTGCCATGTAGTTAAACAGTATTTTAAAGGTCATTTTTAAACCGAGAGGTGTTTTTTTCCGGTGGAAAATTTTTAAAGTTCCTATCAAGCTTATTTTTTTAATTTCCAAATGAAAATTAGAGCCCTTTAATAATAGTAGATTTTGAAAATAAAACCTTTTTGTTGCGTTCCCGTTCCTTTTTTTAGACTTGAAGCGTGCAATGATGACGTAGCAAGAGCATATGACGTAGCACGAGGCATAAAGCAGAGACAATCTTTTTTACCTCAAAAATTCAGTTCTCGCTACAACAGTCACATTGTTATAACTTTAATCGATGAATTATTCCCTTGAAATTGTTTGAAATAAAAGTTTTATGACATTTTTTAACAGAAATGAAATTTTTTAAACAAAAACCACATAATTCACGTCACAGGTTACCAGTCCCCGGCCTGCTCGGTCAAAATTTACATTCCAATCGTTTTTTTTGTTAAAAAGCATACTTAGACGTGGAAATTATCTTTGGTTATTCGAATTTTGAGTTCACAGATGACAACAGTTTTAATCCAAAAAGTAAAAAGATAAGCTTGATAGGGACTATAAACCTTGGTATTTCCGGGGTATAGTTGGATGACTCTATCCTTTTAACCCCGAAGTACCCCCCCCCCTCCCCCGGGGAGATATATGATGAAGTCCTAAAGAAACTGGATTTTGTTAGAATGAGTGGGAGCTCGGAATTATCCGAGTCCAAATCACCATAGCAAAGAGCTTAGCAAACGTGACATCTCCTTAAGTCGTATTCTTAAATAGACAGCAGTTATTCAGCCTTGTTGGGCGGGCCAACCACGAGTCTTGAAAATTGTCTAAAAATTGTTTCGGGTTGGTTTGGTTAACTTTTTCTGCTAACTCGGATTCTGGTTGAAACAGCTGAAACACGATTGTAGGTGCCTCGACCAAACCAGTTGGAGAACTCAACAACTGGGAACTTCAACCTCGTTAGAAAATCAGCTTGACTTGTAAGGGCGGTTCGAAATAAGAGAAAACCTTAAAATAAGACCTACTAGTTTGTAGCCCTCCCACCTCCCCAATGACACGTATTTAATAGCTATCTCCTTCACCTGAAGGAGAGGGGGAATATCGACGTGTACTTTCCGAAACACGAAGCGTCGATGTATATTTCAAGCGCTAGGCCCCGACCCTGAGGGGGATAGTTTTATCATTTACCAAAACATTGAGAAAAGATGCGCTTTATTGTTAAACAAACGATACAATAAGAAATTTCCCTGTTTAACGTGCGCGTTTCCAAACCAAATAGTAGCTATGAGACAATATTTACCTCCGAACTTGTAGATAATGACACCCAAACAAAACGGCGAATCACGATACTGAAAAAGTTTGCTCTGAAAACACGGGAAATTTTGAACAGCTTAAAGGATTTTCATTGTTTTACGCTATTTAGTACGACATTCTGTAGTTAAAAAACTGTCAAAACACGTGTTACAATGGTAGGCTGCTCACGCAAAGTGATTCAAGTAAGAGTTTTTTTTTTCTTAAAAATCTTCCGTTTTCTCAAAAGGAACAGTTACCTCGCTGGTATATACTAAAACACTTATTCTATTTCAATTTCGTTGGACAGTGGCTTAAGGAATATCTACCTCAATTGAAATAGAATAAATGTAAAATATTAACTCTCAACCCTTTTTCCCTTCAGGATGAAATCAAACGGCTTGCCAGCAAGGTTGCCAACCTACAGTCTCGATTGATGATGGACGGAAATCAACACCTCGTGCGAGCAAAAGAAAGCAATCGCTTACTTTGTTCACCAAGCGAGTCCCACGACGCGCAAGAGGTGAAATCGTTGTCAAGTTCGCCGTCTGCCAAATTTGCAAGCTCACGCGTTTAACAAGCTGTATGAGCTACTAAGCGGTTTTGGAAGACGCTCGAGACTTGTCGAAGAACCGATAAAATGACAAGCTTGTTTGCTTGTTCTAAGAATGCGTTGGTCCTTTTTATTTTTGGGGACCAAAAGATAGAAATACATAATTTACCAAAATGGCCTCTTTCAATAACGGCTTGCAAACCAGCTTTGATGGCCATTTTTGCAAAAGGTCTATGTTAATGAACATTTTTTCATACCAAAGCTACAAAAAAAACAAAAAGAAGAGAAAACCGTACATACTTCAGGTTCATCTTTACGAAAAAGAAAATCAACAAATGCTGTTTAAGAGTAGCAAGGTAGGAGCTACCCGTAAAATATTGAAAAACTTATTTATTAAAAGCAAATTCATTTGATTTTTATAAAGCAGGCGATAGACATAAAATTTAAGGTATTTTCAAATTAAAATGACGTATTTTCACATCACAACAGTGCCGCGTGGTTTGTCTTCTTGATAATTACAGGAAATAGAATCTTATATGAACCTGTGATAGTTTTCTTTGGGTTACTCATTTGGACTTGCATCAAAGTCATTTTAGTTAAAATAGAAAACTTTTTATAAATTTGTAAAGTCATTTCCTGGAGTAGACAGACGAAAACCTCGGGTTTCTTTTTTAATCTATTCCTGCATTGTCACATGTTCAGGTTGGAACTCGTAGTTGAGGAACATTCGTTAAGTGTCGAGAATTTAGAAGTTCTCTTCAGTCGATTTTCAATACAATACAATGCTATAAAACTGCTCCCAATGAGGGCTTTTCAGTACTTGTTAACAAGTTATTACAAAGGTCTTTGGTATTGGGGGTGGTAGATAGTCTGGTATATGTACGGCTGACATTAATACTCATTCAGAGTTGTCCTCCAGTAGTAATTGACAGGACACAACACCGGGATCACCCTACTCTTTTTCGACAAGTGTTGTAGGTTCTTTTAAGTCTCCCGATAAGAGAACGAGAGACTGGGCCTACGGTTTAACGTCCCTATCCGAGAAGACGCGACAGTCTAACCGTTTGCAGCTGTCAGACTTTCTGCTTAAATATTTAAGTGAAGGTCCGGCACCGGGAATCGAACCCGGGCCTACCGCACGGCAGACTGGCGCTTTACCAACTGGGCTAATCAGGCGGCGGTCAGTTTGCATCCAGGCTACAAAGGTTTATTGATATATGGAAACGAAGCAACAACATAGTGCATCTAGGAACATTACAGTAACAACGATAATTCAGGAAGCCCTCGCGGGGCAAGCCGGAGAACAGATCTTGTTTTGAAGTGCTACGTGATCCCCTGGATCACGATTTTGATTTTCCAAATTTTGTTACTCTTTGTCCACCGGAGGAACATTCGCAATCAGTTTCAAACGGGATGTCTCAACCTCTGGAATAACTACAGCGTAAATGAATAAGCTGGTTTAACCTGCAACCTCTTTGTGTGGCACTAGGGAGCTTAAGCAACGAGGACAGCAACTTCGACGCCGACGGCTTACAAGAAACACACTTCTTGCTTTCCCTTTCCGAACACATATGCTCCATTGCTTTCTCTTTTGTCCGAGTTATCCTTTGTGAGTACAAAAAGATGAGACTTTTTCGTACGGGTAAATAGAAATTGGGGCAATTTTCAGTAGGTCTTTCTCGTAGTCGTAAAAACTTCAAAAGGGAGCTTTTCACGTTGTAATTGTCAAGCCGACAGCGTATAGGTGACTAGTAGCATTAACTGATTACTCACCAATCGTTTCACTCAAAAATTGTTACGTGCTTCCCAACTAAGAAAGGTAATCTTGATGGTGTTTTGTGATTCGATGACGCATCTCCTCGGGTTTTTGTCATATTGGTAATGATCGACGTGAACGAATGTTATTAGGATCGTGCTTGTTGAGTAACAAGATGTGAAAACCACTATAGAGGATGTTAGAGAGTGTCACACTCCCGCGCAATCGCACGGGTTTCCACAGTTCTTGAGATTCGTCCAAAGGTCCTCTAATGATTCTACCTCTTGTTCTGGCGACGACAACATCCCAAGCTCGCATTCCTGAAAACACGACCATCGATAATCCTATAAATTTGATGCACAAAAAAACCTATAAGTGAATTCCATGCAGTGGGTGTTATGGATACTTGTTGATACACAACGTGGCAAGCATCTTGTATGTTACCTTAACTAATGTCGGTCCAATGGCCGCCAGCCAGATACCAAGAGACGCATCTTCTCCCTTTGAAAGCAACAAGAATAATCGCGTCAACTCAAATAACTGTCAAAGAGCTTGTCAGCAATCATCAACCGTGATGCTTTGCGGTCACTTACTGCAACACTTTGCAATAGCATTTGCAATCACCTACTTGGAATCTATGTGATAACCTACCATATTCGTAACCACCTACCATGTTTGCAATCACCTACTATGTTTGTGATCACCTTTGATTAATCTCAAACTTTGCGTACGGCTTTATGTTCTAGGACTATTTTCTAAAACGTTTACTGAGATTTTTAATTGCCCAACACTGGTGAATAATCACAAGAAATGGAAACAACCCAACGAGTTGCCTAAACCAACCTCGACTTTATTTAGAGTGTAATCTGCCACACAAATGTATTAGGTAAGTTTTGTAACGAAAGAAATACAAATACATTTATATACATACACATAAACAAGCATATAGTTCATTGTCAAAAAAACAGCCAATGGGAGTTAAGTGCAAGAATCTCATAATCTAAAGAAGGCGATTACTGACCTACCCGCGACTAAATCTATGACAGAATCCGTCGCTCTGTTAAAGTTTAATAGAACTTTTTGAAACTTCTATTTGTACATTAAATATACAACATATAGATTCGAGTGAAGCCTTGACACTAGTATTGAGGAATAATCCAAGTTTCGCCGATCTACAGCATCAACAAGGGACCCCATAAACGAGAAAAAACCTCTGATCTCGGTGGGATTCGAATCCACCACCTACGAAACAGATCTACGTCGCTCTAACCAACTGAGCAACTGGGTTAGCTCAGAGTTTGGTCGTGGAAAATTAAGGACAGACGAACCAAGAATAAGAATAACCAAATAGTGGTACCAGTAGGAAGAACTTCCAAATATTGAATTTTGGTGTTTTGGCCTAAGGGGCTTTTAAAAGGGGATTTCTTTGACATGTCAATCAATGTCATCCATACACTTATTAATCAACTTTCGCCTCGATGCCAAGGAAAAAAATGAGTTGCTTTTCAGGAAAGGAGATGAAGTTTATCTTACAATAGAACCTTAACGTGCACGTTAATTGGCGACGATTTTAACATTCTTATCAGCCTGGCTTGCTTCGTTCTCGGCCTAAACTTTCAAAAGAAAATGTAGCCAGTATGGCTAATTTGAATGCACACAAAAAACATTAAAACCGCCGCCATTCTTGAAAAAGGATTATGTTTTAATCCATCCTACGTGTATTAACCTGATACACTTTTAGATTGTCCGCGTTTTCTGCTATCCATTGCACCAAGTCACGTGACTGGACGTTGCCCGCGCCACACGCGAAGGGTGGGTAGACTGGGGCAGAGTAATCAACTTCTCGCCATTTGCCATAACGATTGACTGGCCAGTCATTTCGAAACCTTTTGAAAGAAAAACAAGTTTGAGAAACGACACCAGTTACAACGTCAAACTGACAGATGACTATGAAGACAGTACCTGCCCCACCAGATCTTCTTCTTTCCTTGTAGTTTTTGTTCATCGATCCCCTGAAATTAAAAAAAAAAACTTGTGAAAACCTGTGATTGAATCTTTGTAGAAAATACTAACGCACTACCACGAAATCCGTAATATGATCGACTGGCTAACGTACTCGCTATCATTATTTTTTCATCCCTAATACGTCAACTTTAATCTTAAAGTATCGGATGAAATGTACAATTTTATTACCTCATTGGTTAGACCTTGCTTAAAGAGAAACAGTAGTGAAAAAAATTGTCAGAATCTTTTATGCTTCAAGATTGAGATATTAACATTTGTTTTAGTATTTTCAACTGATGAAGATATATCTCGAGGTAGATAGATCACCAAGACCTTGCTTAAAGAGAAACAGCAGTGAAAAAAATTGTCAGAATCTTTTATGCTTCAAGATTGAGATGTTAACATTTGTTTTAGTGTTTTCAACTGATGAAGATATATCTCGAGGTAGATAGATCACCAAGACCTTGCTTAAAGAGAAACAGCAGTGAAAAAA
>JAOBAT010076631.1:0-20447 GCA_026413305.1 Hydrozoanthus tunicans | reverse complement strand
CAAAGTAGCTCATTGATTAGGGTGCCGGACTCTCTCGCAATAGGATCCGAATCCGGTGAAAAACAAATTACATATTCCAAATTATATACATGCAAAATACAAGTTATCCTAAGGTCAAAAAAAAATTTACCTGTCCTTACCGTCTCGGACTCCCTTGTCATAATCCATAAGTTCTTTGCAAGTTACGGCGGGGTTCGATCGAGTACCAAGGGGGGTATGAAACTTGTCAACTTCAGCGGAAACGTACAGTAAATGTTTGAAGGCCTCCACTTTCTACAAAACAGATGAGTACAAAGCAAAAACGTAAATTGAAAGTGGCAAAGAAAGAGAAGAAAGAGCTAGATCATAAGAATAAGATCTACAGCCTAATCAGGGTAAAGAAAATAGGAACACAGATTGAAAGAGAGTGAACATAAATTACGAATATGTAAAAACATAATTCAATTTACGGGTTAGAAAATTTTGCGTTTTTTAAAAGCCTTTTACGTAAATTAAGATAAAGTTATAGTAAAGCCCATATGTTTTCGGCTACTCGACTTTAAAATACAAAAACCGCATTTCTTTTTGTCCTGTTGTAAAAGAATAAAAAAAGATTGACAGGAAACACAAAATGGGTTTAAAAGCGTATGGTTTCTCAACGAATACAAACTGCAAAGAAATTTTGAGGAAAAAGTGACCACCTTTTCCAGGTTAGCTAGATTCAATGGTGATAACCCTTACGTTTTACCTTTTTTAAACTATTTTCATTACTTTTACTAAATTAAACCGTATGTCATGTTCCAAGATAGAACACTACTTACCTTTGGCTGATAAAAGTCTGGTGCTGCATAGCTTGACGTGACGTCACCCGATTTCACTCCACTGGGGAGGGGTGGGGGAAAGTAATTGCCCAGACGAGAATAACCAAGCACAGGCCCTGGAGGACCCTTGAAGAGAGAAGAAAATAGGGTTCGGAAAAACCATGTTTCGAACTATTATTGCTATTCTATAAACGCATTAACGAATTTAACTAAAACAGATTTGATAAAATCAAATATAATCGAGTTCTCTCCGACGAAGTGCTAACATTTCAAACAGATGGACTATGCCTCTTTATCCTGATGATTTTTACTTCAAAACCTAAATGTTGGTCATTTTAACATCAACCGTTCACATAAGAATGTCACGCAACTATTAATATTCCGTCATTTTAGACTGTAATTACAATATTCAATCATTGAAAGACCGTTACGCAATACTCGGTCACTTAAAGACAGTACACGAAACACCCGGTCACTGACAGACCGTCACGCAATACTCAGTCACCGAAAGACAGTCATGGAATACTCAGTCACTTAAAGACTGCACCTGAAGATGATTTAGAAAAAACAGAATGAAATATATGTTATCGAACTTCCTTTCCTTACCACATCTACTAGATGTACTGTGATATTCCTATATACTGTAGACTACATCTGCACAATATGCCGTGATACTCGTACCCATATATACAAACTTGTACATAAAATAACATGGAGGTATTCGTACGTTTATCGACACATTACATAATACACAGTAAAAATTGTACCTATATCAATACATCTACATAATATACGGTGATACGCGTACCCGTATCAACAAATGTACTTAATATACGATGATATTCCTTCTTATATCAACGTATCTAATGATATTCGTATTCATATCAACGTATCTATATAGTATAAATCGCATTTATATTAACACACATATATATAATTTACACTTTACGTGATTTTCCTAATTATATCAACACAGAATTGCGCAGCATTACTTAAACGGTTAAATAAGACTTATATCTAATTAGCTACGTTGCAATAAGCCAGTTAAACATTTCAGAAACACGTGCGCGAGTCGGGATAAAATGTAAAATTCATGAAACTTAAACAAAGGAACGCTTTGATGCGGGATAGGAATCTATTATTTTTGATGAATAATTCGTTTTACCCCGGCGCGCGCTTGTGTTTCTGAAATTCCGAACTGGCTTATTAACTTTAAAATGTTGTAAGTTCTTAAGATCCTAGCGTTTGCTAACGGTTGTTAGCCTTACGTAGAATAAAAATGAATTAGCTTTTTGTACTTACTTGCCAACGTATAGAACATTTTTTCCGTAAAAGAATTAGTTTAGTGTTAAGGAGTTTAGAGTTTTGTTTAGACGTTGCGCTAAAAAGAAAGAGAAAAAAAATTACTCACCGGCGGCCCTGTTCTACCCTAATAAGGAAACCAAAAAGAAAATAAGTTAATAAACACAATTTTTTTGCAAAGTGTTAAAGCAAGAAAGGAAAATAAGTAGTGCGACAAGATAAACGGCCTCTTTCCTCTTTTCTCTGATAGCCGAGTTTTTTCCAAGAGACAAAAGTTTCCCTTTTAAATTCTTTGGCAGACCAGAAGATCTGACCGCTTGCAGCTACCTTATCAAAGTCATCACATTCTTCTCAATCGTTTGAAGACCCTCAAGTTATGGTCAATCTGAAGTCAAACCCAAACCCCTCGTATGGCCCGCTAGCCCCTTAATAAATTTCTTTCAGACTAGCTCAGCAACGAAGAGAACAGTACAAACTTTAGGAGAATACTTACTCTGTATCCACGCTCGCCCTGTTAAAGCAAGAAAAAGTACTTTTGTTACAAATCCATGCCATCGTTTGCACAAATGGTTACAAGAGGACAATTTTTTTGCAATACTATTTTAGTTCTTAAAAAACAATGTGTCTCCGGCTTTGAAGTCCTTTAGGACCCTTTGCCGCATTTCAGTTTTTAGCGAATGGAACTATGGGTAAACACAAAATCCGTTCACAAGGGCAATTTGGAGTTAATAACAAGTTTTCATTATGTTTTTCATCAAGTTTTTGTAACATCTCATATCTAGCTAAACTAACAATTGAATAAAAGTAATTCATTATTAGAGATTTATGATTACATGGAGTACGAAAATCATTACATTGTTGGTGTTTTCTCACCGTTAAAAAGTACCATCTTTTAGGAAACTTCATTGCCTTACAGTAATATCTCTAGTTAAATTTTAAGTTACTAGTTGTAAACTCAAAGCTTATCAACAAGCTTAAAACATACCATTGGTCCATCGTCTCCCTAAAGTTGAAAAATAACATAGTTTAGTTGTATTTCTAGCAGCAAGTACACAAGGGGCTGCCAAGTTCTTTGGCTAGCTTGATTGACAGTTATCACGAGTAACCGGCATTAAATTGAGTTTGCGAAAGCTTCTGTGACCTAGTAAAATGATATAGAGATAGACACAAGGAACTAAACAATCTTTTTTGGAATCTCTCTCGCAGTTCCAATGTTACCATAAGAAAAAACAAGAGAAGAGATAGTGCTGTTTAAGAGTATCAAAAGCTACAAGCCGATCGTAAACATAGGAGAATTGCCCAATTAAGACAGTTTTTAAGTTTTGTAAATGAAACGAACAATAAAACTGCATGTTTCGTTACAATTAATCATCTATACATCTTTATTACAAGAATTACCTTATATTAATCTAAAAAATTAACACTTACCCTAGGGCCTTTGTATCCCTGCCATCGAAAACAAGAAAAAATATATTAGCACTGATACCTTGATTAAGGCGCTTTAAAGCACTTACTTGAAAAATTACATACACACATACAAATAAACATGTATTTCTATGTACAAGCACAACAGGGTTTAGATGTTAAGAATGAGAAACGTCCTTCAATGTCTTTTCCCCGACCAAGAAATATCCATTAGCCAAATAATCCACGAGCTCTAACAAAATGAAGTACCTTCACTTTAGTTATAAAATTCAATTTAAATTATATTTTACTATAAAACTTAAATGCCAAGTATGCGACGTGCGTTTGTTGCACGTTAGCGGCGTTTTTTTGGAAAATTTACGCTCAATATTGATTAAGATTTTATCACCAAAAACCACAGCTCAACAAAATAAACTGAGTTCCAAGAGATGATCTTTCCTTGCACGAAACTGCATTTTCAAATTTCATGACTTTTCATGACCGTGTTAGCACTGCGTACATTTATGTATATAAAAAATAACATGTACGTATTTATAAGCATATACATATATACTTTGCAACCAGAAAATACTTTAAAACACATGGACGCATAAGCATATACATACATAGTATACAATACATAAATATAAGAAAAAAGACATAACATCAACACACAAACATAGTTTACCTTATCACCTCTTTCACCCTGAGGAGTAAAAATAACAGAGCTTTAGTAAGAGAAAAGTCAAAAGGCATTGGAACAGAAAGTTATACCGTCACTTGTCCTTTTGTGACAACGGGATTTTATTACGGATAAGCACTGGAAGTCCCTGCTAAGAATGACTGTAGTGTCTGTCGCGATAGCGGCAGGTTTTTCAAACTATAATCCCAAACATCCGCTAACAGCCATGTGGTCAGAGCAGGGAACGCATGTTACAATTCTAGCAAAAGCTAGTTACAAAGGGAGCGAAGACTAAGCTAAACTTTAATTTATAAAATTGCAAAAAAGAACAAAGGTTAAGTACAAAAGAGATACTTTATATGAAGCTGTAAACAATTAACGTTGATTGACTTGAAAGAGACCGAACTCTTAGAGTTTTGCTTCGTGACACTATGTTTAATCTTATACCAGTGGACATCGAAGTACTCACCTCAAAGCCCCCGATTCCACGATGTCCTCGTGGGCCAATGACACCTGGATCACCCTGAAATTTAAAAGGAAAACAAGTTTTATTACCTAACCTCCAAAGCTTTCATCTGAATAGAGCAACAGCTGAACCTTTAGTAGAATCATTCAATGTTTGCCTTATCAACTTTCTTGTATGAAGACATGCGACTTTTAGTTTCCTTTTCTCGTTAGCTTTATAAAAACGTGTGCGGGGAAATTTTGCAAGATGTAAGATCATCGAATATTCCAATTTTTTTTTTTCGGCTCCATAAGGCTTAAAAAAAGATTTTGTACATTTTTGTTTGATTATTAAGAAGAGTAAAAATATGTAAGTACAAGTTCTATACAAAATACCTATATAGTAAGTCTATTATATATTTATTTTCTATTATGTGTAATTTAAAATTGCCTGGTTCAGTTGGGTACAATAATAACTACTCATGGCTACAGGCAGCTTTGCTGATATTCAAAGAACTCATATTACGACACTGCTTAAACAGCATATTCTTTTTGGCTTTCTCTTCTTGGATCTGTGCTGTGCCTGCTTTCCAAGATCCCTGCCCCATCTTATCTCTTTCTTTAGTTGTTTTCTCCGCTACGTTTCTCTAGATCGTCCTCTGAGACGCTTTCCTTCTGGGTTCCAGGTGAGAGCTAGCTTCAGGTTGGCATTTGCACCCATACGAAAAGTATGTCCTTTCTACATCCATCTCCTTTTCATGATCACTCTGTCGATTTGTTCAATACGTGTTGTCTTTTCTAGATCTTTGTTTAGTACTACATTTGGCCAATAGAATTTTAGGATTCTTTTCACTTGTTATCAAAACCTCTAAACGTTGATACAACAGCCTCTGTCATCCTCAAGTTCTCTGCACCATATAGTAGGACTGCCTTTACATTGCTTTGGTAGATTTTGATCTTTGTGCTGAATTTCTTTGATTTCCAGAATGTAGGCCGCCCGTACTTGTAATACATCATAGTTCGTCAGTATCTGTATTCTCCTTACGTAGTCAAACAATACTGATTGATATGCATGTTCTGAGAATACAGGATAGAACACTTAACTATTCTTTGCTACTTTACGAATGAAAAAATTAACTCACGGTTGGTCCCTTTAAACCAGTCTTTCCCGGGCGCCCTTGCTTTCCTTTTGGACCCTAAATGGAGTAATATAAAAATGTAACATAACAATAAAAAGCGTCTTCTTAAACTGTTTCGAACCCGTTAACTTCTATTAAAGGGGACATGAACTCTAAAATCAACACTTTTCTAAATGAAATCCTTCAAGGTGTTGAGAACATGTCTAAAAGTTTTTTTCTTGTGCCGCACTGGTTTTCCGAAAAACTCTAGTTTTTATGTGCGTGTTTCGGGTCGTTGGGGGTCATTGAGCGTGGGCGCTTGTCGACTTGTCAGCGGCCAACGAAGGAAACGTGTGACGTAGGTTATGGGGAGTGAGCGAGAGCTTGAGCTGTTTTCGTTGTCATAAGCTCGCTTACACAGTCAAGAGTGAAAATTACAACTTACGTTGTGTGCGATATCTCACTCCATTGATGAATTTTTTCAGTCCGAGCCAATTTTTACCCATATCTGACGTCATAGCCTTACTCTCTCTCCGCTTAACCCCTGTTTCTGAGCCGCCGGTACAATGCGGCAGGTAACGTGTTTTCACACTCAGTTAAAGATTTTGTTTGAAAAAGGTTAATTTTAGGGTTCAGTTCCCCTTTAAGATAACAAAACATTTGCTAATGACAAACTGTGAATAGACATAATCCGCTGTTTACGTTAAGTCTGTCACATTACTCTGATTTGGATAAACATGCAGTACACCGAGTGACGCAATATGGAACAAATACACTGTAGGAAACAGTTGGTTTTAACTTTCATAGTTTTTCGAAGGCAACCTCATTTCTAAGGCTTCTCCCTATACCGCATCCACAGCATAGGGAAACGCCCTGATAACGAAGGATACAAAATGTTACAAAATGTAAAGAACTTAAAGATGTCCTGTCTAAGCTTAAAAAACGACTGAGATGTGATACCACAGTCTGTGAGGTGTTTTTAGATTTCATTTCCTGAAAGACGAATTAATTACGCAAACAACGCAATATGTTTTTTGTCAAAATAACTTTCTTCAGCAATATTGTTCGCTCCTCTCTTTTTTTACCCATAAGATCACGTGACTTACCAGCTGAACAGGTCTATTGAACAAACAAAGAAAACTGCTTTCAACGAAACATATTTTTTCCTTGACCGATAACATGAAACAATTGTTAAATTTCACATTTATCTGAATTTGCTTTTCAAATAAATGGTTTACCGGCAAAGCAAGTACTGATTGTAATAGCGTCAAAGCATCCACGTCGTTTATAAAGTTAATCTTTGAACTATTAGGCAATGGGTAAGTACACGAAATGATATAAAAGAGGCCCAGAGCTAGCACCTTGTGGCTCTCTAAAAAAGTAAAACAAAAGAACAGTAATAACAAACCTGCGGTCCTTTAAACCCCTTAGGGCCGTATTTCCCTTTCTTGCCTCTGTCACCCTATTAAACAATAAGAGATATCACATGTTAGTAAAAACTTTTATTCCAAGAGCGTTCGTTGGATATGAGATGGTAAATAGCCAATAAGTGTGATTCG
The DNA here is from genome assembly GCA_026413305.1 of Hydrozoanthus tunicans. Taxonomy (NCBI): domain Eukaryota; kingdom Metazoa; phylum Cnidaria; class Anthozoa; order Zoantharia; family Hydrozoanthidae; genus Hydrozoanthus; species Hydrozoanthus tunicans. Next base: position 13,138 of record JAOBAT010076631.1, on the reverse strand, counting down.
ATTTGTTTAGAAATAGTAGCTATGAGACAACATTTACCTCCGAAATAGTAGATAATGACATCGAAACAAAATGGCAAACGGAAGTAGTCGCTTCGCGTCCGTTTCGGATCACGATACTGAAAAAGTTTGCTCTGAAAACAAGGGAAGTTTAAAACAGCCTAAATAATTTCACTGTTTTACGCCATTTACGACATTGTGTAGTTGACAAACTGTCAAAACACGTTTGTTACGTATGTTAGGCTGCTTACACGTGATTCTCGCCACGTTCAGTGATACAAGTTTTAAAATGTCTTTTTTTTGCTAAGAATCTTTCTTTTTCTTGAAAGGAACAGTTTCCTCGCTGGTATATACTAAAACACTTATTCTATTTCAATTTCGTTGGAATGTGGCTCAATGAATATCTACCTCGCGCCTTTGGCGCTCAGTAGATATTCTGCCACTATCCACCTCAATTGAGATAGAATAAGTGTTAAAAATTCGAGGTTGAAAATTTAACACTAATATTCGTTTACTTACTGCCTCTCCTTTGACTCCGCCATTACCTTGGTCACCATGATAGCCTTTCGGGCCCTGATTCCAAGAAAAATAGGATTTTCTTTCCTTAACACTAATTCTCGTCACCTTTTGCGTTTGACGTAACACTTAGCTTCTTTGTTTCTTAAATGAACACTGCTTACCTTTTGTCCTTGTGCTCCTACGTCACCTTCAATGCCCATTACTCCAGATGGACCCTAAACAGTATAACAACAAAAGAAGAAAATAACTATAATACAACACAATTGATACAATGCAAAATAACACGAAATACCATCCCTAATGGGATAACAAAAATTTATTTACCGTAATATTGTATTCGTATCTTTTAATTATGTACGTATCTAACTGATTTCATAAACTGGAATCATGGAATTGAATCTATTTCGGCTTAGCCTTTCTAAATTGTTGAAAATTTTGCTATTTAGTTCGATTGTTGATTCAGCTGGAAGATTTTGTTCCACGGTGAAAAGAGAGCTGCTGGTCAGCGGAGTTCCTGAGACAAGTTATATTTTTGCCAATGCACTGTCTTTAGCAGTCTCTCTCACATAATGACATGATAGAGTTATCTATGATACAAATAACTGATAAATATCTAGAGACTAGAAGAAGAGACAAAAATCCAACTTAGAAACTGAAAACTTTTTAAAGCCTGAATAAGCATTAAATTTGACTAAAATCCCGTTCAAGCCCTTTTAAGGAATAACATATACTCCTATAAAGGTTCAAGAGCTTGTATATAGAGAAGTCGGCATTGATTGCCTCCTGTAATCAAACAAGCAAGCATTATTAAAACACACCTTATCTCCTTTCGAGCCTCGAGGTCCACGAGGGCCAACTTCCCCTCGAGGGCCCTGTAAATTTATAAAATGGTAAAACACTCCGGTAAGCCCTTTGGTCCGTTAAAACAAAGCTCGGACAAACATAAAAAAATCATGTTCAAACGTTTCTTTCCAATGTAATATCCAAAATGTTTCATGTTTTCAAGCTTCGAAATTTCTAGAAGTTTTTTTTAAAACGTTTTGTTGTTTCATGGGTATTCCTGAACTACTTTGAAAAGCGTATGAAATTTTTTGAACTAAATTAGCTTTTCAAAACTCTTTTTAACATCTTAACATTGCTGATAATTCAAAATAATCAAAGTTGAACAGCAAAACAGCCCTCATAGCTGATATTTTTCAAGGCTGGTTAATGCCAAAATTCAAGTGTTACATCCCTCTCTTGCGAAAGATCTAGAGCTCTTCTAGAAAACTGTTGAGATTATACACGGAAAAACTTGTTCATCCAAAAAAACAGCTCAAATCAGTTTCTGTAAGTCTGGAACGAGAACGTAGGTTAAAAATTTAACCTGGGTCAGTGCTAAATGGCCTTTGTGCAACTGGGCCCTGGGTAACATGACAAAATGGGTTCTAGTCGAAAGAACTTTGCAAGGCGTCATTTGGGCTGAGAGGGTTGAAATGCAGCAGTAATATTTACATACCAAACCTTGTCCAGCCACTCCTGGAGGGCCCATTGGTCCCGCGTCTCCTTTATTTCCCTAGTTACCAAACGAGAGGGCTACCAATGAGATGGATAAATCATATCTTGAACTAGTAACTAATTTGTGATGAAACATTAGACGAAGAAATTTCTTTCTTAGTCTATCGAGTAACAATAATAGGATAATGCCTTCAGTAAAAAGCAATGAGGGTGTAACCTGATATCAAAAATTATTACCAAAAGATATATTGACCTATCCTCATTTCACCTAGTGTTATGTAGTATATATCTTTGACATTAGTTCCTATAATGGGCTCACCTTTACCGTCATAATAAGTTACAAATTTTACTGCGTTCAACATAATTGAGTGATTAAGTCACATTACTGTTGTAGCCGAGTTCTAAGTTAAGGTTTTACAACGAACGAAAAGAGATATACAGTTATCTCTGAGGGTCTAGCCTTGATCCATGGACATACTTGTACAATTCTTCTATGACCGAAAACTGACCAGCCCGAAAAGATGGCGGATGTACATTTTATCATAAGGCGTTGCGAACTTTACATTGTTAAAAGAAAAGGGAAAGGAAGGTTACATTTCTCAAAAATCTTTCTTGTACTAAAAGCACTGTGCGAGTCAAATTTGAAGCTTAAAGGTTCTCTCTATGCGTTTTTATTGGCAATTTTAAACATATGAATTATACGTTGGAGGTTTGGGTAAATTTACCGGCCGCAATCATTTGTCTCTTAACATAGGATTTCGTGTAATTAAGAATCAGTACCAAGTGATTTACCTGTCTACCTTGCTTTCCAACTCCTCCTTTCTGCCCAATTTCACCTTGTGGTCCCTAGGAAACAACACCCAAAATTGACACAGTTTTTAATATTTTTCTATCAATGAGTCGATTGAAACAAATGGTTAATATTGGCTGATCCATGATAAAAGAAATTCTTCACACGGAATCGTATAATGGCAGTTCTTTTCTCTTTACTATACAAACTTTTAATCATAAACTCTTTCGGTAGTAACAAAGTCAACATCAAAACTGGTTTTGAACTAGCATTTCTTGTACTCTTTGACCAAATTCACGAAAACTAAGATAAATCTTTAATATAAAAGGCAAACTCAAACTACACACATTGTTTAGGCGGTATATCTGTTAATTGCCTTGAATTGTTGAATTAGCACACATCATCAATCACCCAACTATCACAGTCTCAGTTGACATGAAACATGACATGACATGACATGAAATTTCTTGTTGTACCTTTTTACCGGGATGTCCTTCGTTTCCCAGCTCGCCAACTTTCCCAACGGGTCCCTAAAAAGCAGGAGTGCTTTAAAAGGGTAATTTAAGGTTCTCTCGCGCCAAATTAAGAATATGTTGCTTAATGAACTATCACATTCCATTTGCAGCAAAAATATTAAAAATGGTTTTAGCGTTTTAAACAAGGTAGTTCGAAGCTCTCACCAAATGAGATATGGCATTGCTTGAAAGATTCTCTTATCTCATTTGCAAAAAAATACTATTCTAAGTCCTCAAACAAGTGACAAATAAATGGTAGGAGTAGTTTAAGAAGGTAATTCAAGGTTCTCACCAAATAAGAGATGATATGTATTACTTGATAGGTTGCATTATTTCATTTGCATCAAAAATATTATTTAAGGTCTTCAAACAGAAGACAAACAAATGGCAGGAAAGCTTTAAAACGGTAACTCGAGGTTCTTGCTAAATGAGAGATGGCAATGTTTGACGGAAATAATATATTATCTAATTTTTAACAAAAAAGACTATCATATGTCCCCAAATAGGAGACAAATAGATGACAGAATGATTTTACCTTCCCGCCTGGTACACCGGGGGTCCCAGCTTTGCCTCTTCTTCCTTTCAATCCCTATATAAATAAGAAAAAAAACCCTTTTAAACCAAGCTGAAAAACTGTGTCTATTTTGTGTAAAAATATTTTTTGTTTTTTACCTAGACTTTCACTCAACAAAACGAGCACTGTGGTTGGTTGATTCTTGGTCAAGTGACCCTGCAGCAATTCAAAGTATCCTAACCGGGGTACAATTGCGCAGTTATTGTCCGCCCGCCGTATTTGGTTATTTTTGTTATAAGGTTGTTTAAATGGAAAGTCTAACAATTTAACAAGCACTTAATGCATAGTCTTTCGGGAAACAAATTAGTTTTGTTTTCTCTCGAGTTCTGATGTTTCCCTGAACTTCGTCTCGACAAACACCGGGACTCTAAGGAAACTAAAACTCACTATTTCCCTTAGGACTATAATTAGTTTATACTGTAAGACTGGTCTAACTAAAACCGAAGCACAACACCTGAAACTTGCATTGCGCGCCTCTGTGTAAGCACAAAGGATGATGCTATTGAGTTTTCGAGTTAGAAGGCAAACGCCAATGCCTTGGTAAGACTAATGTGCGTTACACAATGATAAAGCCAATACAAATGATATTATGATATAACCACTACTGCCCAACATTAATCAATTTAACGTCACCTCTTCTCCAGCTGGACCACGAAAACCAGAAGCCCCTATTTTCCCTTGGTGACCCTGTATATAAAGCAGTCAATTAGTAGAAATCTCAGTTCCAAAATGTAGTGCTATATTCTACTATAGCGCTAAAACTCTTCAGTGGCGATGCAAGCAATTAGCGAGCGTGAGTTCAAAGCCTGTTGTAGTCTTGAGCACAACCCCTACCAGACTTTTATAGAGCGTTTGAGTTTTTTACTCAGGACAAACCAACGATGGATTGGCACATAACAGGCTTAGTAATGTAGTTTATTTTGGTTCATTAACAGAAAGCAGAAACAGAAAGTAACAAAAAATTACTACTTACATATAATAAAGCCTAAATTATTATCATCTGGTTTGGGGAACGGGGAACACGCAAAGCAGGACATCGAAGAGTGGGATGCGGAACATCAATGGGCGGGTAACAGGTACTTAGCAACATTGGATACCAGACGAATAGTCAGAAAAGGCAGGAGGCGGGAGATTTACATATCAATTCTGAATCAAGCCGAATAAACAAATCTAAGTTGCCGCAAACTTGAAAACCTGGATTCGGAAACATCAACTCTAGTCACCTCGAAACTGTTTGTCGAGATGTTTTGTTAGCGAACTAAAATATTGTAATTTGCAGGAGACAAAACAGGAGCAATTTCAACTTACAATAGGACCAGAAGGTCCTTCGTTTCCGATCACACCTTGAGGGCCGACAGTCCCCTGTACAGAACAAAACACCCAATTAACCAAACTGATTGGAACTGAAACAATAAATACAATTTAGTAAAATCATGCTAGTGGTCTATCATGAATGCTGCATTCTGATTGGCTACGCTACTACTACTACTACTACTACTACTACTACTACTACTACTACTACTACTACTACTACTACTACTACTACGAGTAGCGATTGCGCGTGATCATATTTGTCGCAAGCATTGAAAAATTAATTTTAGAGCTTTAAAAAAAGATTTCTTACTTCTGAATTTTGACCAACTAGTATGATTTTACTAAAACAATTATCCCTCTCGCCCTCATGGGCTAGTAGCCAAATAGCCTATTCGGCCTGCGGCCTCATGGGCCATTGGCTTCTAGCCCATTCGGGCTCGAGGGATATTATATCTTTCTTAGGCTACATTAACACTTTAATGGCTAAATATTAAACCGGACAAAAATTGGCACGTGTATAGGCGTTTCGTTTACACGGAACCGGCCGAACCGTATAAAACATGAAAGACTAGCCGAACAAATATCGATCGTCGTCAATTTTCTTGTCAAATGCCGTCAACAAGATAATCGGTAACATGTATAAACACTTCAACCTGGTAAACTATATTGCACTCTTAGAGGTTTTGATGATTGAGTTGTGCATGTTCACATGCTATAATTGGCTGATATATAACCACGGGCTCTTAGTACGATCTCAAAACAGCTGGTCTCGTGTAAATATATAAAATAAATTTTTGGGTAAAAAAGAGACGTAACAGTTTGTATTTTGCAAGTTTTCGACCGGTTAAAAGTTTAACCGGTACCGTGTAAACCTTGCCTTAGGTTAAACTGCATGTAATCATGAGATAAAAAACATTGTAAAATGCTTGGAATTTTTGTTTTTACGCTCTGTTAAAAAGGAGCCTAAAATCTAAACTGTCGACTTAACACGATGTGCGAGATGCATGCACATCGCGTGTTGTAATTTTTGCTCAAACATGGCCGTTTGAAGCTGTAAAGAGTTTTAGGATAATCTGGATGAGTTAACAGTTTGAGTTTTGAATGTCTTTCTTTATTTGGGTGCTTCTTTTTATTTGCTTGCTATTGCAATTTAGCGCTCAAAAGAATAACATTAAGATTGCTAACAGGTTTTTTAATTGTGTAAATGAAAGTGAGGGTAACAAAAGCAATTTTACAGAATATAGTGAAAACAATGAAATGTAACTGTTCGCTTCAAATAGCACTTGCTTGCTTATAATCATTTTGTAGACAAATACGTTTTCAAAGTGAAAGGAATGTTTCATGTTAGAAAACAAAATGAAAAGGTCTTAACAGTTAAAATATCGTTAATAGTGTAAGCTTAAAAGTATGGACTTTACCTGACCTCCAAGTGAGCCGCGACTTCCCTTGTGTCCGTTGTACCCATCCTCGCCCTGTAATACAAAACAAAGAGTATCAAGCATTGTAACGTTCAACCAAATCAGACTTTAGGACTGTAATTTAAAAGATCGTGCGTAACAATATCTTTTACTTGCAGTTTTTCAGCGATCAAGTATTGTGCCTTTCAATGCTACCCACAATGCCACGATTTTTCTGACTACTACTGACTAATGTTAAGGGACTTTAATCGCTACTAACAAAATCTATGTTTTTCCAGTTATTTCGTGATCCATTTTGAGGTCTTCCCATCTGTATAATCAGTGTCTTTACATTATTCAGTAAGACCTTCAATCGCTACCCATTTATTACCATGGTTACATCATAATCCCTGTTACGGACCTTTTTTCGCTACCACTATGCTTTCAATTACACCATTGTAAACATTAAAACGAGGTGCAAAACCGCAGCATACGTTCTAAAGCACACTTACAGCAATTCCAGGGAAACCCTTGTCACCAACGATTCCTTGTTCACCTGACGGACCCTGAACACACATTAACGACCAATTTTAGCTATCATCTTGATAACAGTTCCCACACAATCTACATATACTAAAATACAAAAAATGTTCGCAGACCACAGTGAAAGAAGATGTCGGCGTTAAAACTGAATCGAAAAAGAATGGGCTTCTTATGTGCATTCAGAGTATTGTTCCCGTACGATATGCTTCAACTAATGAACAAACAGAAAAGTACGCTTACAAGTAGATTTCAAGCAATAATCAAAGTTAGAAAATGTAGCTAAAAGTGTTTGTACAGGTAATTATACGACTTCGAGTGCAATTTGGAAAAATTGCAATGTAAGTAATAATTTGGAAAAATTGCACGAGAAAAGTCGTACGACTACTTATTAGCAACAGTCATGAAAAAATTACTCAGTTCTGATGAGACACGTCGGTATTACCGTCCTCAGTGCTAAGGTCCCTAGTGTCTCCCGTCCGTCATCATTTTACGTGATGTCATTGGCTTATAAAATCAGCTACTGTTTTTCGGCCATAAATGTTCCATAATTTTGGTTTGTAACTTGCATTGGTGTAACACTCTTTGTAATAGTATTACAATTTGTTTGCACTGGTGTTACTATTTAACTGCCCTGCTCTCAGCCAATCAGAACTGAGTATTTTTTACATGTAGCGTATTCCCCGATTATCCAGTTGACGCCGATTTTTTCACTTCCCCTTGGGTACCAAAGTTATGCTTAGAGTTTTTTTGGCCTGTTACGTCATTTTATCGCTGCAACGTAGCTCATTCTTAGTTTATGCAAACCATTACCAAAGCTTTTGCTAAACTGAATCAGTTCCTTGCCTCCGCGCATCAAATCGTTAAGGTAGAGATAAGATGTAAGATTCATTATACAAAAATATGAAGATTACGAGCTAGTGTACCTTTTCTCCTTGTTTTGCTGCAAGGCCTTTTCGTCCTTTAGAACCAATTGCTCCCTAAGTTCCAAATAAAAGTGATCATTAGCTTTAGTTTCTATCAAAACGTTTTATTTCTACTTATTTTAAAGTTCTATTAGGGACAAATTGACTAAAGTAAAAACTAAGCCAAGCTTGGATTCACATTCAACTGAACAACGTTTACTTATTCAATTTAAAGTAAACTTCGATAAAAGATGTTCTGAAATTTCACAAAAACGAAATGTATATTCACTTAAAAACATAAAATTAGTTTTTCTAAACCAATCAAAAACGATAAGTCTCATATTTCCAGATTGTGAAACACTCACTAGAGAGAAAAGCATTAAATTAATGTTTGAAAAAAATCAGTGAAGGATTGCGTCAAATGGTGAGGAGGTTGAGCTCAGAATCTTTCTAAATCCTTTGCAACACCTTCTGTCTTAAGTACCCATTACTCCTCCACTTCATGGTCAGTGTCCCAAAGATCATAGATAATAATTATTAAGGTGATGCACTAAAATCTGCTTTTCCTTTCAAAAAGTTAACTATTTTACCACATGTTTAACGCCGGGATAGAATGAAGGTTTCTGTGTTCTAAGAACTGAGCTCAAAAAGACGCTGGAAAGTAAAGCATCCAAAGGAAGGTGTAAATCATGTTAAGAAATTCACGTCGGAAAACATGCACACTCCAAATTTTTCACCACTAGATTCTCAGTATAAGCTATTGCAGGTAAATCCACAGCTTGACCGATGGAAACTGAACGCTCAATTTCACGCAAAGAATTGATATCGCTCGAGTTGCGCAGCGTCTATTTTTTGGTCGCTCTAAAACAGAAATTCGAGCTCAAAATTTAGAAAATCTTTGTTTTCGGTAGTAAATTAAGAGTTTGCCATTCACAACCAATATTTTCAGTCAAAATATTGCTTTCATTTCATGTTTTCGTAAACGATAGTCCTCACGAAATCTGCACTCCTTTGTTATCCAAATAGCAGACTACTTTAAGCAAAACTGGGTATTCCACAAAAATACCCACTGTAGTCACGCACGTTATGTGGCGAACTATGCGATTCATCTTTAAAGAGTCTGTTAGAACAAAACAAAACAACTTACAGGTTTTCCATGGCTCCCCTGTGGTCCTATTTTACCTGGTGGGCCTACAACGGTACCCTGGAGTTAAAAATTAGAAATGACAACATCTCCTGACTTAAATGGTTTATCTATGTGTGCATACTCCTTGTGCAAGATATAAGTTTATGTGAAAAGCAACACTGACATGAACAAGAAAGCGTGCTTATTCTTATGGACTTGTTCCTCGGGAAAGCGAAGCAGTCCTAACTTAACCGTTTGAGTTGCGAAAGCAAATTGGATAACAAAACATGATATTGTCTAAAATTCGTGGTTATTTCAACTAGTTCGAGCTGCGTTGTATGTTATATATTATTTTTATTTTCAAACATGCGAGCAAATTATTAAAGTACGCGATAAATGCTCAAAACTTACGTTAACACATAGGTGTTTCTAATAAGTTAACTACATTTCTATAATAAATTTGGGAGAATTTCGTATGTCCAGAATTATGATGAATGATAAAATTCCACATTCTCAGCACAAAACAACTTCTTCTCTTTTGCCACTTTAAGGAAGTTTTAGACATTGACAAATTGTTGAAGTAAATGATTTTTAAAAATATGTTTTTACATCTATAGTGCGAATAAAAATAATAGCTACATATCAAGGGTATCTGGATGGATTAATTTTACGAAAAAAATTGCCCAGTTTCTAAATCAAACAAAATTAACTACCTTATGATATGTAACATATCAAAGAAAGCACTGGAATTTACACTAACCGGATCACCACGCGATCCACGAGGTCCCCGTGTACCTGGTATTCCAGGAGGGCCCTGTAAAATATTGGAAAAAAGCTTTTACAATAAAATGCTTGTGAAACGAAACTAAATAAACCTCAAAAACGCCTTATCCAAAGTTAGTAAGTGTTACCTGTCGAACATATAAAGGCTGATTGTTTAGACTAACAGGGATACGTCTTTGTACAGTGCATAAGCTTGCAAGCCACCTTGTACGCAAAACTTAGCTTATTCTAAAACATTCCCTGTATTAGTTTTGGGATGGGTTATTTGATATCCTTCATAAAACTCCTTTTTTCTCTTCTTTATGCCGGTGCCCTCAAAGCTAATTCTAGAGAAGAATAGCAGAACATCGAAATGATAGATATTTTCCCTTCCTCAAAAATGAAACACTTTCTTAAATTTGTTTTAAAACAAGGAAGTAAGGAAGTATTTCAAGACTTAAAACTGGGTGTTGGTAGCCAATCAGAACTGAGAGACTATCAATGTAGGGAGAGGTTGCGGCAGTCATAGCAGTGCTTGTATTAGATATCTTAAAATCTCAGTTTGCGATGTACTCACATCAAGGCCTTTTCCTCCTTTAAGCCCGTAATTCCCTTCATCACCTGGTTTACCCTAAATCGAAAATATAATGGCCGCGTGTTATTGTCGAACAACATTAATGGTTGTTTGAATCACTAACATGAAAGTCCAACGGCATTTTTTTTTGCAGTGCACGAATTTGCATAGAAAACGCACAAAACTCGTTTTACAAGTTTTCCCCATTATCTAAATGCGCTATCGAAGATCTAGCTCCTGGTATGTTCATCAGTGTCGACTAAATTACTCATTAGTGAACCTTAGGTTGAAGTTGGAAACAAGAATGGGGCAAAATTAAGGGTTTAATTTTATGGAAGGGAAAGGACTCATTTGGTGCCGTATATGTGATACCTAACAATTTGTGCAGGCCTGTGCAACCAAAAAGGTCTCAGTCGCCATATTGTCCCATCTAATAAGCAATCGCACTTCAACAAACTCATGTGTAGCAATTACAAACAAGCAAAACTATGTAGTTTTGTCTGTGTATGCCTTGGTACGATTTCTTAGCCGAAACTAAGATCCTTGTTTAAGGAGCATCGAAACTAAACAAGAAGTTCCATAATTACATTTTTATTTAAATAAACTTCTTTTTCTAATGGGCAGATTTGGATACATCCAGTTAATAGCACCTAATTGGCAGATTATTTTGGAAAATGATAGTGGAAGTACATTAAGCATAAACATCAACACCTGTTACAATTCTGCACCCGTACAGAGAACGACCATGCAGTTCGATTTAGATAAAACCCGTTTTATTTTAATTTTTATCAATAGACAACAAACAGACAAAAATTTTAATATTCCTGAATGTTTTTTTCCCTAATTTTTAAATACAACTAAGATTTTATTGCTTAGGAGGCTAAATGATTCTAAGACTTTACCGTCGGTTTTAGTTGCTAATAAAAAAAGTCTATTCTTACAAACTTATGTCATCCCTACCAGAGCACCAGGAGGCCCAGTCTTGCCTTTGAAGCCATTGATTCCCATTTTTCCTTGCTTGCCCAAAAACCCAGGAGCTCCTTGAACTCCCTTGTCACCAATTTCTCCCTTTTAAGGTAAAAAATCGACAGAAATATCACCATTTATATATGTGTTAAAACAAAACAGTTTTGGAAGTGACAAGCAAGAATTATTTGTAATAATTCATGGCTTTAAATTGGTGTGCTGAAAGACAGAGGTAGGCTAAAGACAACTAAAGTACAACTGACGTTTGTTAAATCTAAAAAATGTTTTGCAGAATTCTAGCAAAACCAACTAATTGCGTCCCTGCAAACTTGTACTTGATAATCACTTTTTAGTTGTTTAAAGTAGGATAGTTAGAGTTGCAGATGATATTATCGGTAACCTAACATTAAGTTGACCGTTATGAAAAACTACAAGGACAAGAAAGGTCTCAAAATACAGTAAAACAGGACCTAGAATACTATTGTATCATGAGCAGAATGAAACTGTTTCGCTCTTAATCATAATTTTCTTCATCGTTAACCTACCTTCATTCCCCTGTTGCCTTGAGGGCCTCGAGGACCAGACAAGCCAATCTCACCCTTAAAAAAGAACAAGGACTCGAATGTTAACGCTGTGCTTGAATGAAGATTGTTTCAAAGAAAACAAAGAGCCTTTTAGTTCAACTCATGTAACTAATTTAGTCAGTTCCTCATCATCTCGTGCTGATTGTGGACTCAAATTTGTTTCAAAGAAAACAAAGAGCCCTTAGTTAAACTCGTGTAACTAATTTAGCCATTACCTCATCACCTCGTTCACCAGGATCCCCTTCCACTCCACGTGATCCAGGCTTACCCTGGAGAATTAGAAACAACAGCAGCTGTTATTTACCATGGTTAGTGGTACAACAGCCTACAAATGAATTAGTACAGGTCAAATTATTTATAATGTACTTGGCTGTGAAGTTTTGTTGGGGATCAACAAGGCCGCTATTACATGTTGAAACTTAAAACTTTGAGCTTCCGTTAGGTTTCACAATAAGAAGAACTGCTTTCTACTTCTGCAACAGTCACAACGACTGAAGTTGCGATAAAAAAACAAGAGTTTCACCGTGTATTATCACTTTATCAGCTTGGGAAGAGCAAAAATGCGGAACACTTGTAACAAGAAAAGAAAACAAACGATGCTCCTCCTCGACCATCTAAGGCAAAGCGATATTAATTAATGATGATTCGGCGTGTGTGTGCTCGGCTCAGTCAATAAGATCTGCGACTCCTGGGTGTGAGTCCGGATTCGATCCCCGGCCTCGTCGAGGGTTTGAAGATTTATACGACATTCTTTCGTCATACCGTCCGTTGGTCAAAGCCATTTACCTTCATTCAAGAAAGGTAGGCTGTATAGATAAGTTATGAATAAATAAAAAAAGAAGGTTCTCACCTGGGGGCCGACAATTCCTTGGGTTCCCCGCTTTCCTTCCTGTCCACGCTGGCCCTGGAATAAAGCCAACGTAAAGTTTTTCTTCTATTCTTGAGCATCTGTCTGTCTTTAACTTATGCAAACTCAAACCACACTACGTTTTTTCTATGACACAATCATTGTTGTTGCTTACGCTTCTGCAGCCATGAATAATGATTGATGTGTTTTAAACCGCTTTATAGATCATTG
>JAOBAT010076620.1:0-20447 GCA_026413305.1 Hydrozoanthus tunicans | reverse complement strand
ATGAGTGGTATAGGTCGTGGGATGGTTTGTATAGGTCGTGGGATGGTTGGTATAGGTCGTGGGATGGTTGGTATAGGTCGTGGCATGAGTGGTATAGGTCGTGGGATGGTTGGTATAGGTCGTGGGATGGTTGGTATAGGTCGTGGGATGGTTGGTATAGGTCGTGGGATGGTTGGTATAGGCCATGGCATGATTGGTATAGGACACGACATGGTTGGTGTAGGTCAAGGAATGGTTGGTACAGGTCATGGAATGGTTGGTATAGGTCGTGGGATGGTTGGTACAGGTAATGGCAAAGTTGTTATAGGTCATGGCATGGTTGGTATAGGTCAAGGAATGGTTGGTACAGGCCATGGTATGGTTAATATAGGCCGTTGCATGGTTTGTAAAAGTCATATTGGCCATGGTATGTTTGGTTTCAGCCATGGCATGGTTAGCATAGCATGGAGTGGGTGGTCCAATATGACTATCAGCATCATCGTTTTCAAAACGGAAGTTATCTTTGTAGAATAATGATTTTGTTTCACCGCTTAGGGTATCTCTATATGTTTTTTGGCTTTGATTCATTCTAAAAATAATGCGTTTAAATAGACTAGCTTCACTCTCCTTTAAACCTAGTTTATAGCCTTAAAGCAACAAAACAGCCTAGTTAAAAGATTTAACACTCAACATAATTTCCAAATCTCAACTTAGAAACTAACCTCAGAACAAGCTTTCCTCCCTTCCCAACCGTCGCATTGTGTGCTCCACTCAGACTTCCCGCTTCTATAACTTTGATTCCATCAATGACAAGATTTGCAGGCATCTTTAGATCACCTCTTGAGTACACGTTTACTCCCCATAACAGCTCGGGTTGACTACCACCACTATCTGATGCCGTCATCTTCAGTTTTTGATTAGCACGTACATGAAGGATACCGGATCGATCACCTTGAATACCGCCAATTTCCCATTCCATTGGTGACCCTCTGGGCGTAGTCTGAACAGCTAACTGGGCTTTACCTCGGATATCCAACTCGTCAAAAGTCATCACAGATGTATTCACTTCGGGGGTTAACCAGGTGCGCCCACCATCTACATTGACGTCTTGAATGTCGTCGGTAGCAGGTGCACCAATATTATTGTTGTTAACTATTAGTGTTTTTGTTTTCGTTTGACGGTTGTGAAGAACAATTGTGCCAGCACCTCCAGATCTATAACTCAAACTGTTTCCGCCAAAAGCTTGAAGCTTTCCAGCAAAAGTGTTGTTTGCAAAGTCAACATTAACCCTTCCTCCTGCGCCACCACCACCCTTTGTAGATCCACTTCCGCCGGAAGCTGACACGACACCGAGGCCGGCCAATGTTTGTGACGTCAACCAGACACTGCCTCCGCTTCCACCACCACTGCCATTGGATCTGCTTTCTTGACCGTCAACAGTGACTAAACCGTCAATTGTAAGAGACGTGTTTGCTAACAGTCTGATAACCCCGCCACCTGATGTAGCTGCGCTGCCACTACCGTGAGACTGAGGAGAGGTCACTGAGCCATATGCGTGACCCGGGAATGACAAAACAGTACCCAGTCCTCCGCGACCACCGTGACCAGCACCAGCATAACCTTTTAACAAGAATCATCAATTGTTGTGTTTTGAATCAAAGCTTTCAATTTATCTTTTTATATCAGTACATAGGAATTAGTGTCATGGTTTAATCTGCTGTTTAGTAATAAGCAAAATGTTCACAAAACGACCACAGACGTGAAGAAATACCATTTTTTCTATTGGTGCGATTTCACTTAATACACAAAAAACAGCTTGCCATCTTACAAACCTTATTGTAACAACTTAAACATATGGCTAGTGCTCTTTTCTTTTGAAGTTCCTATGACCAAAATACTTTGTTACCTCAACGGATAGAACTTCCTAAATGATGAATAGCGGTAAAAAAGTGTTTAAATATTATATGTTTTACGAGATATTACCATTCGATTACGTCTTTTAGGTCATTTTTTTAAAACCTCCTACCAATCCATAACCTCTGAATACAATTTAGCCAGACTTGGACTGATGATGAACCTTGGTGTTTTCTTCAGAATGATTTTTAACTTTTTCACAAATACTATTATTCTACTGTTTTCGAGACAATGTAACTCCAAGATCACCTGAGGATGACATGAAGTCGAAAAAAGGTTGAAAACTTTCGCAAAAGAAGCTTCTAGCCTTTTTACTTTTTAATGTTTAATGAAGAAAAAAACATAAACTTGAGTTTTTTTGTTCACTACCGCGAAAATCCTTATAAAGTGATATTCTTGTTTCAAGAGAACAAGAAATATTTTTCAGGGTAACAAGTGTCATTTTACAAAACGGTACATTTATCACATGACGGCTGTTTGCGTGATGCTGTAGCACTTACCTGAGCTCAATCCAGGTCCTGACTTTGGTCCATAACCCTTGCTCTTGGCAGACATCACTGCAGAGGCCTCGATACTGATACTAGACGCGGCAATGTAGATCCAATTGCCAACCATTAGACCTCCTGCTAAAATGTTAAAGCTCCCATTCACGATGGTCGTGATGGCTGGCGACTGCGAGATTGGGGCTAGTGCAGACACTTTCCCGCCATTCATGATTGATAGGGAACTAAAAGAAAAGGACTTTTCAACCAACCCCTCCGAGTGTCCCTAGGAGTAAAAACAATGATAGAGAGCTTTTAAAAACCAGCTAGCAAATAAGCTAGAAAGATGTGCTTGACCTGTTTTCCCTTTAACGCAAATCAATGGCACTTGCTCAATACGAAGAGGTTTGAAAGTGTATCCTTCCCGAAATAGCTATTTTATCAGAAGACAAATATTACGTATGTCATACACAAAAGTGTAACGCAGTTAGTAGTCAAACCTAGGAAGGAGCTATATAGGTTTGTTTTCATAGCATACACACAACATACCCGTGTTTATATCGCCCGCTCGTAAGCCGAGTTTGAAGTACCACTGCGTGTCAGTGCGAGACTATTTCAGCGGAAAAATTATTTATTGAACCTTTGAAAAGTTGAGGTTACCTTTTCTTTTATAAAGAACTCCGTCCCTCTACCCACGGATAAATTTTGCACTCCACCTAAAGTTCCTCCAATAAAAATAACTGGCGCGAGAAGATCTTTCAGGACCACAACCGGCGGAAGTCGCATTAACCCTCCTTCATACAATCGAAAACTTGCCGGAAACTGTGTGCGAGCTGACTTAATTAACACTTTGTTTTCCTGTGAAACATGCAGCATTCCGCTCCGATCTCCTTCCAGACGTTCCACGTTGAAAACAAAAGAATGAGAGAGGTGTCTAATGGCTAGATGACTGCCACCTTTCAAAATCAATTTATCGATTATGAACTCCTAAAACCATCAGAGAAAAAAGTTGTTAGCACGGTGATCCCAACAGGTACGCAATCTAGCTAGTATTCCCTCACAATATTCCGATATTATCTTAAACTACAGTTGGTTACACTGTTGCGTCATCAGCTGTGTTGCACATAACTGCTAACAATAAAGAAACAGCCAAAAAATAACACAAATGCCTCCTGGGTCAGAAGGAACTAAGCATGAACTGGAACATAAATAAACTTTCCGTGGACAGCTGTTTCGCCCTTTTGAGCTTTGTCAGTAAGACTTAGCTAACACACAGACACAAATTCCGAAGTGATAAAACGGGTACTCCCATTCCCAACGATGGGAAAACAATTTTTCATTACATGTACCATATTTCAGTCGATGAGTTTTTGAGTATTTTTCCCGCGTTTATAAAATAGTTAAAGAAGATCACACTGCGGTTTTTATAATTAATCGAAAGTAACATGGTCGTTTGGAGATACGAATTTTTTGTCGTGTTTAAATGATCGTTCGCTGCGCTCACTCGCGAGATATCATTTCACCACTTCAAGATGAAATTTGTATCTTCACGCGGCCATGTAACATTCTCTGTGTGTCATACCTTACGGAAGTCCATCATAATCCAAGTCCTTCCTCCGTCACGGTCAATGTTTCTGTAATTATCGATGTACAAAGAAGCCGGTTTGTGTCCATTGTTATCAACAACAAGGACCCGCTCTGATTCATTCCTAGCGCGGTAGACTGTTCCCGCTCCTCCCGACTCCGTTCTACTAAGGCCACCACGAGCAACTAATGTACCACTGAATGTGGTGCTTGCATAGTGCACAGCAATACGTCCCCCTGATCCACCCCCACCGTTGCCAGAGGACTCCTGGGAGGTCTGTCCACCGTTTGCTTTCACTTTTCCCTTGCCATAGAACCGACTGCATTTTAGAAAAACACTTCCGCCACTACCACCACCGCTGCCTTTTTTAACAGCGGGCGCAGCCGAAACATCTATGAGGCCATCGATCTGAATCAGGTCCTGGGCCGTAAGGATGACCACTCCTCCACCAGAACTCCCGTCCTAATAGAGTGGAACATCTTTGGTCATTGCCATTGTTTAGGTACATTTGAAAAAGTAATGATGTTTACTCAGTTACGATGATTATCAAGCCTATCAAGCTTCCAGTAAAGGTTATTTACTTATTTTTGTTTATTTAGCTTCACTAATCTTAGGTAATCAGAGAACCCAACAGGTTCCACCACCTAATTATTGAACTCCGAGAGCCTACGGTTTAACGTCCTTATCCGAGAAGATGCGAGGGTCTAACCGTTTGCGGATGTTAGAGCAAAGGCAGCACCTTTTCCTCGGTTATTTTAAGACCTTGATTAAAACTTCGGCACCGGGAATCGAACCCGGGCCTCCCGCACAACAGAATGGCGCCTTACCAACTGGGCTAACCAGGCGGCGGTTAAAATGTATAGATGGTATAAAATAATTCAAAGTTAAAAATACACGAACGTTTTCGACAAAACTATCACCTTGAGGGCCGCGTTCTTCAAAAGTGGGTTAACCTTAAGCGAAAAGTCAAGCAGGGGTTTCTTCTTTAGAAAAAAATTACAGTTCTTATAAAACACGTTTCAGATTTTCCAAGAAAACTAATTTTTTATACCGAAATTACAGCCCGCGTAACTTGGGTTGAAAGTTCAACTCTGGGTTTATGTTAATCAGCCCTTGAACAACCGGGTCAAGGTGTAAAAGAATTTACGGTTAGGTTAATGTGGTACAGTCGAACCCCTTATGACGGACACCCAGATAAAAGGACCCTGCCGTTTTCTCATGCAGTCATTTACTGTTTACTAAGTCTCTATAAGACCGACACCTCTTAAGACGGACAATTAAGACCGGTCCCGAAGGTGTCCGTATTACTGAAAAAAGTTTGACTGTATTTATACGAGCTTCTTTCCGCAAATTCTTGTAAACCTGAAGATGACAGGTTCGTGTAAACTTTCATTTGTGAATCTATTTATACCATCTATTAGAAGTTTAATAAAAAAATTAGTACCTTCTTTGCATAGTTTCCTCACGTAGTCGTAATTTCTTTGAATACAAATTTCAAACATTGTAATTTAATAACATCACATTGAAAATGGCAAATGATCATCGAAAAATATCCTTTAAAGTAAAACTTGTTCTCTTTTTCTTCTAATTCTTACCTGTTTTGCTGCTCTTGCGCTCTAACATACATGATTACATACACAATTACATACACATACTACATAAATATGCACGCATACATGTGTGCGCACATTCATGCTTACATACATAATCATGTAGATTTATGTGACTAGAGCGGTATCTTACCTGCTTCATATCACCCATCCCTCCTCCGCTGCCATACTCCTCAGGTCTATCCACCGACCCATAGGCCTTACCAACAAGGGGCTGACCTCCCCCACGTCCGCCAGCGCCGCCGTGCCCTGCACCAGACGCACCATGCAAGGAGGATATCCCGGGCCTCGAGCCTTTCCCAGAACTATAACCGCGCGCATGAGCAGTAACTAACGCTCCCGTGTCGATGTAAACACTTCGCCCGTTAAATACAAGTTTACTGACGTTCACCGTGGCACCAGCGTTGATTGCGAGATCTCCAGTAAGGTTTAAACGTAGTTGCGAAGGAAGTAAAGAAGAGTGGTGGAAGGTCCCTCCGTTTAACACTGTTACAGAGCCCATTACAATAAACCCTGGTGTAGCTGTATTGATATGAGCAGTTGGTGTGACATCAAACTGGCTATTGAAAGAAACGTATAGGTCCTGTACACCAGATACCTTGGATTCAGCTAACAACTTCGAATTTTCTAAGTGTACTTCTCGTGGCAGGGTAAGGTTGGAATCCTGAAAAAAATAAATAAATAAGTCATTTTAACGCCAAACCTTTCATGAACTTTATCATTGAATTGATGACCTTGATAGTAACAAAACTTCGTTAGCTTCATTGCCAAACCGCGCCTACACTTTTCACCATGATGACAATATTATTGGTCGTACTCACAAGTTTTTAGCTATATACATCTTATTAGCCGAGTGCGAGGTCCGTACGGAAAGTTATGGACCCCAGTTTTCTTCTTCCTATTTATTGCCCAAGCGCGAAGCGTACGGATTGCGTTTTCTCACAAAACGAGGTCCGTACGGCAACTTACGGACCTCAAATTGACCAATCACAGTGCGAGAAATCACTCAGCCATATAATAAAAAGTCTAAACCAGAAATCACTCAGCCATATAATAAAAAGTCTAAACCAGATACGCAGTCAGGAAGTCTGTAACAGACCTGGTAGGTTCGTATGGTAAACGGAATGACGGAGTTGTTACTACGTGATACATCTAATGACTGTAGTGGGCCAACGTGAAAGGTCCCCGTGAAGTCTCCTTTGTACTCCTTGACATCAAGGGTTACAGTACCCTCGTCATTTTCAAGAGCTAAGTGTGCATTCCCTCGAACATCCAAGATATCCAAGTAGAATTCAGACGTTTTAGTGTCATTGAAATTCAACCAACTTCGAGAGCTGTCCAAGTGAAGATTTCTGTTGTCAAACACTGGCTTGTCTTGTCCAATGAAAACTTGAAGCTCCAAAAGAGATGAGTATTTCTCAAGTCGCGTTGCCACTACAACAAATTGAGAGATGAAATCTTGAACGTGAACGTCTTTAAACAAGTTTGTGTTGAAGCAGCCTGCAAAGCTATGATCCACTAAATTGTATCGGTCATGCAGCTCGGCTGCTCGTCTGGAATAAACGGTAACCTTCACTCGATAGTTATCCTGGCAGTTCTGTAATTAAAAAGAAGAATAACAATAATGGTTTATTGAAACTCCATTAAATAGCCTTTCTGTGTCAAACCAACTAAACACAAGGATGCAAACCTACATTTAAACGAGTGCACGCGTGCTCTGTTCGCGATAAAACCACTCGTGAATTTTTCTAGTTCACGACAGCAGGAGACTTTTTCTCATAATACTCGGGTGAAATAAAAAACTCACGCGTGTTTCTATCACTGAAGGGAGTAAGAAAATTAGTTTTATATTTCTTTTATAAAATAAGATACACAAACAGCTGACAAATCCCTGCGATGACGTTTGCAGGTTCACTCTATTCATACTTTACGTGCATCACCACAGACAACCAGATCGCGCGACATATCTGCATTACTTTATAAATTGTTTTATCAATAAGTGTTTGGGTCTTTTTAAAGTCTCAAGAATAGTGCTTTGGAGTCTAGATCTTAGGCTTAAGTCTGAAGACTAGACAAAAACCTCTTTAGAAATATTCAAACTGATACATTTTGCGCCATTTTTTATAGAAATCATTTATGAAGTCAGACATCCCAGAAAAGATACTTTTTTCTACGAATAATAGTGAAGAGCTAACGAAACCGAACACAAGAATGTAGCACACGCCTTGTTTTGTGTCTAATTACGTACCGAAGTTTCTCGATTCTGATTAGCTTATTGCAGTATCCTCTTTTATAAATTAAGTGCAAAAAAGATATCATCCAGTGCAGAACGAGTTACTCAACTTTCGTCGTCTCTGGTCGTATATGTTATTAGCAAGTAAGCACATGACTTACATGTTCAATTTTCGTGTTCACGTAATTTAAATGCCCCTTTAAAAATTCACTTATGTAATCTATTTTCCAATTAAACTCGTGTGATTACCTATAGATCCAAATATCACACTTTCGATTTCTGGTGACTACTTGGATGGTGCTCTTACCGGATACAGTCTGACGTGATGAATGTACATCTCTCGTGGAAGCTTCACAGTGATACGCATTCTTGCGTGTGATTGGCTTGCGGCGTACCACGTGTCCAAACGGTTGTCGAAAAGGAACCCTAAGGCACGATAATAAGTCGTGGGTTGGTTATGCGGATGAGTGACAACATAAGAATGCGTCGTGCTGTCTGACGAGAATACTAAGCCACCCACACTTGTGTATGTAGAGGAACTACGTGTTCCACCATTTCCATTTGATAGGTCCATCCTCTCGATCTTAGAAAGAAAGTGTAAAAAGAGGAGCTGACTTAGATCAACATAAAGACTGGACTGACTGCGACCTTCATTTACAATAAACCAAACAAAATGGAAACCAGAGAACAAGTATTTGTAATCATCCTCTCTACTGTTCCTCGGCTTGCACGTAAAAAAGAATTTCAGTACATTGCAAAGAAATTGTGTTTGATACAGGATCATGTAGCGAAAAATATAATATTACTTCAAACCCGTTTGACAACATTTTCACTTTTTACATTTCAGTGTTAAATTGATTTTAAATCATGATTTTTTACATATGATCGTCAACAGAACCAAATAAAAGACTTCTTCTCTTGTACCTGGTTGATTCGATCGGCGGATGGTGAGTGTCCATTGTTGTCCACTGTCAAGGTACGAAGAGAGACCAAACTATTGCTTTCAACAAACACCGTACCAGCAGCACCATATTCGCGGACCCCAAAACCACCAGCTGCAGTCATGGAACCATCCCAAAACCCATTCTCATAGTAGACAGCAATGCGCCCACCAGCACCCCCTCCCCCTCCTCGGATAACGTCATTGTCTCCATTCCCGCCATTAGCCTGCAATAAGTCGAAGTAAGTTTTTTATTGCAAGTTATGAGTAACTGTTTTCCATGCAATTGACCCTCGGATGCAACCTTTGCAGTGACTAATGCGCCACTAGCCTGCAATAAGCCGAAGCAAGTTTTTTATTACAAGTTACAAAAAACTTTTTTCCATGCAATTGACCCTTGCATGCACCCTTTGCAGTGACTATTGCGCCTAATTTTTACCCCTTGGTATGGGTTTTGTTACTGCAGTACTAGATTGACGTATGTGAAAACAAGCAAGAAATGAACAAACTTGTTTTTTTACCCGATTCCCTTGTTTTTGTTCAGCCAAAAAAGTTTCCATGATTAGTTCATTGAAGGTGCATTCCACTAGAGATTAGTTAACAATAAACAACTAAGAACAAAAGCAGGCTACCAAACAGTTTAAAGTGACATTAAAGTTGAAGTAGCTAAAATTTTGGAAATAAAAAAAACGGTTGCTGGCTGTGCTTACTTGCAAGTTACCGCGGCCTTCAAAGACTTTAGTCCTGATAAGGATACTTCCACCACTCCCACCCCCAGAGTATGTTTTGCCGTTTTCGCCGTTAACTCTAACGATTCCTTCAATGTCCAACGTGTTGCTAACAAGGAGTGAGAGAATCCCTCCACCTCTTCCACCGCTTGACCGGTCGCTCTTTCCACCACTGCTTCCTGCTCAGTAAAATGCTCAGTTATTGTGCGGTATAAACGAAAACATATTTTTTGAACATTTTTTTCCAAGCTGCACATATTTCGCAAGATTTGTCAACTAAATTCACCAAATCATGCATAAGTTTGCAGCTCGGTTGTATAAAGATGGAAAGAAAGCGCTGATCAAATCGAGTGATCTCTCTAGGTGAGTATCTGTAGCTAAGTGGGTAGGGCATCTGACTGGTAATCAGTGACTCAGAAGTATTTTCTGATTACTCACTTGAGGAGCGCTTTCTTTCCATCTAGCTTGCGGACGCATCAAGCAAATCTGTTAGCAGGACGTATGCTAATGTGTCATCTACCAGAACCAAGTTATGTAGCGAAGCTCATGAATTACTATAGCTCGCGTTTAAGAGCGTCTAATCGATTGTCGGAAACATAGATAGATAAGAATCACGGGTTCCGTCCAGGACTTAGGCGTTTCTGATCCAATGATATAAAACTTATATAAGAAAGCCGGCTGCATTTCTTTAGGTGATTAGTCTTGAATTAAATGCACAGTTTCGTAAATTTTGAAAGCCTACGCTACCATCAAAAACTAAACTTTTTGGCAGGAACTTAATTTTTATTACTGGTAGAAAAGTAATAAAGCTTTAATGTCAAGCTTTAATGCTGATATTTTGGACAAAAATATTAAAAATAACGACAGCAATCTTTAATACCAAATTCTCTTGGTTCCACAAATGATCCATAGGCCGATCCGGTCCCAGACTGCCGAGCGGCACGTCCGCCCCGTCCACCGTGGCCGCCACCAGATCCTCCTGCTGTGCCTGGGGATGGGGAGTCTACACCGCGACCTCGACCTAAAGAAACCAAAGCTACTCTCGTCAGCACTGACGGAGGAGTTCTCAAAGACAAATGTATTGTCAGACGATTTTTGTTACATTATAATTTCACGTGCTCCAAGCAGAAACACGAAGAAATGTCTGTCAGAAGTAAAATTGAAAATGGTTGGTTTAAACTTGTAAATTTTACTCTTATTCTTTCTTTGTAGCTCTTTCAATTTGAGTGCTTCAGTTAAGGAAGCACTAGCACAAGTTTTATTACAACGTTTTAAAGAATGCAAATACAGCACAATTAACAATGCCAAAATGACTGGCGTTTGTCAAGAACACTAACTACAGTGCAACCCCGGTATAACAAAGTATTTTCTTCAGCCCGGCAAAATTACAGTAACTTGTTTGGGTAAAAAACCCGATTATAACGAACCCCGTTATAACGAAAGCCCCAGTATAACAAAGCAAATTTTTAGCTTCTGAGGCCAGTTTTGCCCCGATGTAACGATGTTCACAAAATAAGTACAAGTACTTTGGCATGCTGCACCGGAAATTCCAGTCTTGATACCGTCTGGATTTTACTGTTTCAATTCCTTAGAACTTCGGTATAACGACGTTTTTTTGAAATTTTTCCGCAGCTTCGTCTTATCGAGGTTTCGTTTATTATGAAACCCTGTTATGACGAAGTGTCTGGTCCCTTGGCACTTCGTTATATCGGGGTTGCACTGTAGAAACTTGGGAGTTAAGCGTGTGCCTAAAATCGAACGCTCTTTCAATGGCCCTCTTTCAACTTACTCTTAGCTTTTTAATTTATCATAAAAATGTTATCGAAAGCGCCCATCATTACTCCATCCTTTACTATACAACAGACTATACGAGACCATAAACCAGCTACGCCAAGCAGTTACAAACGCACACACCTGCGTAATCAAACGAAGCCCCCTTCAACGTAGCTTCGACTGTCGCCAAGGCATCGACAGTCATATCAGTAGCTTGTATTTCAAGGTTTACCGCTGACAGCTTACCGCCGCCAAACACATGTACAACATTCCCATGAAACTCGCGTACTCGCTCCTGATTGGTGACGATCATCGTCCCACGGTTACGAATGTTGATCACTTCATATTCAAACACCTACAAAGCAGAATTAGCTTCTTAAATATGATATGTACTAAACTTTCACTGAATCCTTTGGCACTTCCTTAAAAGGGAACTTGTAATGATACAGATAACAGTTTCAATGTTTACTACTACTGTATTAACAAGAAGCTTTGCAAAGTCGGGAAAAAATTCCTAAATTTTGTAATAAAAAGAAAAACCAAAATAAGAAAGTATACTCACTCTAGTGGGCTTGTTAGTAGTGTCGTACATCTCTTTCATGTGGATCAAGCCTCCATCAACTACTGTGATGTTCTGACACCTTTTCAACACTCCGTCTACCTCCACTGTCACTCCGGCTACCCGCAGCTCACCTTGCATTATAGTTGTACCTCCCTGTACATAATCCAGAGCAGGAAATATCACCTAAGCCTATTGCCCGCTGAAAACGTTTTATTTTTGTTTCGTGCAAACATGAAAACGATTGACCAGCTAAATAAACAACAATAAAACTACCTTGTGTTAAAGAGCTAGTTATACATTTCAAGGCAGCTTTTATGTGTTTAGGATCATCGGTTTAGCTTCAGCAATATTTAGAACCTGTTTAACCATAGCGTCATAAATTAACCTAAACTAAACAGTACAGTGGAGGAACAGAGTCTGAAGTGTAGAGTACACTTGGTTATTGGTCATTACTACAAAATCCTTGCATGTCTATACCCTATTAGGTACAATTAACAGATCATCTATTCGTTACTAAACATAAAATATCTATCTTCAAAGGTGCAGAAGGCAGCGTGGCTCAGTGTTTAGGGTGCTGGTTTTAAATGCAGCTGTCGTGGGTTCGATTCCCACTCTGACCACTGACAGGATTTGGCTTCGGTAATCTCAAAGTCAAATCGTGTAAATAGCCAACTGGTCTGCCTCCAACCAAATCGGATTCTCAAAAAACTGATTAAATTAAAAATTTTAAATCTCTCTTACTCGGTATATAACCATGTTCATTGGCAAATGGGACTGCAATGATAGAAAAGACTGGTTAAATCCAAGATGAATTTTTCCAGTTCTGTCTCCTTTCATCTGGCCAATCACTATTGATAATGACGAGCGTGGGCTCCGAGGTCTAACGAACACGAGCTGTGCGCCGCCATACAAATGCAACTCGTCCAGCATGACATCAGCCATAGAAGGGACACGTGTTTCGTCCAATGTCAGCCAGCAGCGTGACTCGCCATTCAAAGCCAGGTCTTGATAACTATTCTCCAAACTGGTGCTGGGAGAACGTGGGGTTCTACCTCTCGCGTTGATATACAGCGATCGATTTTGTGCAACCTTTGTTCCGTTTACTACGATATCTTCATCTCCGATCCAGCCGGCCTGAGCGGCGACATCAATGGGGTCACTGATGTAAGATCCATTGACTCCCCGTACCAACTCCAAATAGACAGTCCCAGGCCCCCCTGGTTCATAAGAACTGCTACCCCCAGCAGCAAGAAATTCACCGAGAAAGTGATTCTCTCGGTAGTACAGAGCTACTCGACCTGCTGCTCCTCCTCCTCCGTAGTAGCCAGTTGACGAGTCTCCGTTGCCCCCGTCTACAACAAAGCTACCATCGCCGTGGACTCTTGAGGCGTACACCAAGACACTACCGCCACTTCCTCCTCCACTACGGGTCGACTCCGCGTTGCCACCACGCGAGGAAATCATTCCGTCGGCTACCAAGGTATCATGAGCAAGAATACGCAGTGCGCCCCCACCCCGCCCCCCTTTGAAGGGGAAAACATCTGCACCACCAGTGCTTCCAGAGAGATTTGGTTTTCTGTAATTCCCGTATGAGATGCCAACACGTGGTTGGCCAGTTCCTCTGCCTCCATTTCCGCCATAGCCAGCACCTGAAGCCCCGGAGGAACTTGCATGACCGTCACCATGGTAACGTGACTTGTCCATGTCAATGGCTAGACCGTCCGCAGATAGCAACGCAAACGGCTCCACGGTGATGTTGATATAATCCAAGGTGAGACTGGTTGCCTTAAGCTGGGAAACAAAGAACAGCAATTCACTGCTTAAGCTGAAGTCTTTTAATTCTTTTTCTCGTCACACAGTCTTGTGCAGTACCAAACTACAAAACATGCCAGAGCCTGGCTATTCTGGGCACGATCAGCCCTAACCAAGAGTAAAGTATTTAGTCCATGCCCATCTTTTTTACGTTCCGTTCATTGACTTGGCTTGAAAACGTATGATCGACTTGTTTGTATTGTTTAAAACTCTGAGCAGCGATTGTAACCAAAACAAAACTTTTGTTGTAAAGAAATAATCGTTTGAATTTTTCTTTAATCCAGTGTTAAAGTTAACCAACTTTAGAACAACCGGGCACTAAACTCCATCGTTTGCCTTACCAAACAACCGAATTGACCTATTTTCTGATTTCAAATGCATCTCTGACATTAACAACACTTTACCATCTTTTGAGCAACTAAAAACGAGCTCGTACCAAACTTCAGTCTTAGCCTTTTTGAAATATCTTTAAAGCGCTTACAAATAGTTTGAATAGACAATAGCTTTTTGCTATCATTGTTTTATTACAATCATCATTATCGATGAAAATCCTTTTTGATAGTTTTTACTATATGTCAAGTGAACTTAGCGCTTTTTATTCTCATGGACCTTTCTCATAAATGGAAACGATTTAAAGTTTTTATCGTTTACATTTAGTTTGCACAGTTAGCCTCGCTTTGAGTAGCATGTTCTTTTGTTTTTCTTACATTAAGAGCGAGGCTAACCGAACAAACTTGAGTTTTATGCTATAACACTGTTAAAATCACTCTGTTGACTTTACCAACCATGCGGCATGAGTAAATCCTTAAAATATGGTGAGTAAAAGTCCTACCTTTGCCCCACCGCGAACGTCAAACGTTTTTCCTTTAACCGTCACGTGCTGTTCATCAAGTCTTATGGCACTCATGAACCCATTCGTCTGCAAAATCACATGATTAAAGTCAAACTGAGTTTCTGTCGAATTCTCGAGAATAAATCGACACTGTGGTCCGACAGTTAGGTTTGACATCTTGCCCAACGTTCCTCGTAAAACAACCTCAACTGATCGGCACAAAGTGCTCGACGGGAGACCCACGTGCGAATTCTCCTGAGCCAAAGCTGAGAAAGGCAAACGCTGTGCAATGCTGGTTATCCTAAACTGTTGTTCTGGACGTAAGGTCAGCAATCCACTGTTGTCTCCATGTACAGTGGCGCAGCTAATCGACGCGTTCGAACCGGATATTGCTAAGCTTCCTTTCCCACTGATGTGCAGCTTCGGGGAATACAAAGGCAACTGTTGTTACTTGCTTGTAGTCTTTTAAAGGGGTCGGGGGGGGAGGAGCAGGTAGATGGCGAAATGAAATGACATACAATGTAGTAAACAATTTAATTAAATTTAGTAAATTAATTTAATTAAAGAGTGCAATTCATAATGATGAAATCAGTGTGAGGCAGTGCCACAACTTTGGAAACATTGTACGTGTAACAATTGTTGTCAAAGAGCAAATCAGTTTCACGCAAGGTTATCTACGCTAATGTGTACACCAAAGCTTACAAACTTGAGTTTTAACCTTTTTTAAACCGCGAAGGCAAAAAAAATGTTTTAAAAGCAACTCAATGCCTTCATTCCTATTCTCTTTCTGGAAAAAGTTTATTTTCAAGGTTTTCTTTGCTCAGAATTTAACTGAACAAAAATTACACAAAACAACCGATGTTTCGAAACCACCACGAAACAATTTTCAAGGAATTTTGAATTTGCTTAACTAGGAAAAAATTAAGTTCTTGAGTGACAACAACAGATGTTTGAACTAATCTTACATAAAACCAAGGGTTCAAATTCATTGCACAGACTTAATAAAGCAAAGTTCGTACAAGTACGGCGTGCAAAACACGTCATTTATAATGAGTTGATCCAACGAGGTTACAAAGTTTGTTATTATGCGATTCCAAAGGCGATAATTTAAACAACGTACAACGTTTTAAACTGATCTCAAATTAGCATTTACACTTGCTTGCTGAGGTACTAAACGGTTTTCAAGTTACAACCCTGTACTAAAGCCAATCAAAGCACAGGAATTAAAAAACTCAGGAGCAATGTATGTACTAACTGCTGTTGGTAAGCTAAAGGATTACTCGTTGGCGAATCATAACACAGAAACCCTACAGGTCAGCTCTAATAACCAAGAAAAATGTTCACCTCATCAAAATGAAACACAGCCGAGTTCTCGTCCTCGCTGACTATCCAGGTGGTACTTGGTGCAGTGTAATATGGCGTCTGAAAAGAGGTGTCTGGGTCCTCACGGACGAAGAATCTCACCAAACTTAATGCTGCGAAATTTCTTAGTTTCTTCAAGCTCAGAACAACCTGTAAGACAACGCTTCAAAGTCTAAAAACATTCAAAAAGATGTCAAATCTATAATCATAAAAATTTTTAAGTGATTTTAACACTAAAGACTTTTTTGGGGCAAATCATTTCTCATAAAATTTAAATTTCTTCGGCAAAATTAAAACTTTGAAGTTATGTCAATTTTTTTTCTATAATGGCTCAAACTGGCAATATTCTCAGACATCTTGATTCACGACCGCATTTTCAGGGGACTGGGTTGGGAAGTCGTTCCCGTCTTGTAATATAGAGCAAATGAGATCTTTTCTATACACAATGGGGCAAAAGAACTGAGAACTGTATTAGGAATTGGAATCTACTTCTGAATCAAAAATCTCTGATTCATTCATGTCCATCTTGTTGTGTTTGATCCAGAGATGTCCGGGGATGAAGTCATAACCCAGTCCCCCTGAAACGCGGTCGTGAACTATAACGTAAATTTTGAATGTGCACAAAAAATCGAGAATACGACCGATTTAAATAATTATTTTCTTTAACTTCTTTAGTTTTCAAACACTTTTAGTGGTTTAAAAGTTTATTGTTACTGTTATAAGCACTTTAACTGTTTTAGTGTTTCCGTTATAAACAACGCTTTCCCATAAGTGAGACAATATTAAAGTCAAACTGAGTTTCTGTCGAATTCTCGAGTATAAATCCACACTGTGGTCCAACAGTTAGAAATTTAAATTTTATGAGAACGTGTTTCCGTTATAAACAACGTTTTCCCATAAGTGAGACAATATTCTTCTACCAACATTATGGTGGTCAATTTCAATCAAATAAACGGCAATATAATGATTAGTAGTTTCAAAGCAGTCGCGAACAGGTGGTCTTAGTTGAAAACAGTTCCACTTCAACAACAACAACAACTTTTTTATTTCAATGACTTTACCTTGTCCGCGAAGTGTCTCACGTCGAGTCTTCCCGGCTGCCCTTGCAAGCAGTATGAGGTATCTATCCATTGGAACCAGCCAGCAACCTGATCATCACCAAGGTACACATGCGTTTTGTACTGTGTGTTGGTACTACAGTTTGGATAAATCAAAATGTACTCCAAGTACAAACGCATTGGAAAAAGATAAGTCACAACTGGGGAAGTTTGTGTCGTATAGTATGAGTTGGAGTAACTATGGATCAAATTCCCAAGGAGAGAGTTGCCGTAGTTGCATACACCTGAGTCGTGGACATTCACTCTATAACAGTATGGTTTCCCTGTGGCACTCAGAAGAACACCGTTGGGAGCCCTGTATGTTGTCTTGTAGTAAGGACTGCTGTACTGATTACCAGTAAGGATAAGTTCTTCGATCTCCCCAACTCGTGACGGATTTAAAGACTTCAAATTATTGTCGATGACGAGCTTTCTGTAAGTGCTACTTGAGTTCGAGTTGTCCTGAACGTATACAGTTCCTGCGCCTCCTTCTTCGGCAAAGCTCCGTCCTCCATACGCTTCAAGTTTGCCAATGAACGTCTTTCTGCCTCGGTAGTATAAGCCAAGACGTCCCCCAGCACCTCCACCCCCGTATGGCGTACCCCCTGTGTAGCCCGCGCCACCTTTCGCCTCCAAAGATCCTTCACCATCAAAGTTAAGTGTGCTGATCTTGATGCTTCCACCGGCACCACCACCTCCACGAATAGAACCACCAACAGCTGCTTCCCCGTTCGCATGAACACGACCCTCGAGCCGAAACATTTCCATTACCTCCATTACAAGAATGCCTCCTCCTCTACCGCCTCGATACACGCCATTACTACCCCCTCCACTACCCCAACGTAACGGTGAGTAAAGGGAACCATATGAAAGAGCAGCTCTCAATCCAGCCGTGCCCCGCCCTCCTCGACCGCCGTGTCCTCCACCACTCGGACCTGTGACGTAAGAAGTAGCCGCTTCACCACTAGCAGGCCCCAGATTACTGTCGTACCCTCTGTAGTCTGCCGATATTTCACCTACAAAGTGTAAATATGCAATGATCTGGCTAAGCAACTTCAGTAGTATTCTTGGCCAAGTGTTCAAAAGCGGTTTAGCAATAGCTAAGGGTTAAATATCTAACCTACGTTTTTGTTTCCAACCTTACAGTGACTAAGCTGATATTTTGGACCTAACAAGATTTTTCCGTGTAAAATCAAATATTTTTCATAAGAACCGAAACCCTTTCCCTTGAGAAAAAAATTATCGCCGAGAGCGTTTGCCTCCTTTCTTTCAAATTTCGGCATGAAAAAGATAATTTCAGGCTAGCAAGCGTTGCACATGGAGGAGAAACCAGTTACAGAGAAATAAGTGATTCATGGACCGATTGAAAGATGACTAACGTTCGTAACTAGAACCAGTAAGCAAGAGATGGGGCTGAGAAATGCACAAAGAAGGAAGCAGCAAGCGGCAGGCGAACAACGAGTACGAACCGGTTTAGCACGACGCATACGCAAGTTAAAATGAGTTGGAACAAGTACCAGTTACCAGGAGAAGGGTAACACGCCATGCATTGAGCAGTAAGTAAGAGACTATTATCGTTCAGCGAAGAACAAGCAGCTCGATCAACTAAACTTGTTAGGGTTATCTCATTTGAACTATTCAAGTTTTGATTTTAAAAACCCGTTTGGCATCTAAGAAAAATATTTTAAAACAACTTACCTGCTACATCAATTGTTACATTTACTGCTACAGTTCTCAAGTAGTTACTGCTCACTCGACCACCAGCATTAATAGTCAACCTTGTAAGGTTTACAGTAACTGGACTTTGTCCGGGTAGCGTCGTTGAATAAAGTAAACCACGCGAACGAACAGATACGTTAGTAAACCGAAAAGTGCCTCGCTCTTCCCCTATAGAGTTCCCTCCTGACCACAGAAACAACTTGCCATGACGATCAATGACGTAATCATGCGCATCAGCCATTGAACCGTTAATCTCCATATAGACCTCTCTGAGAGACAACCTAGGCGGCAATTCCAGTGTACCTAAAGCGTATACTAGTGAATTGATAGGAAAATAAAGATCAACGTCTTTAGCAGCAAAATACTGATAGCGGCCAACATGTAGCACCCCGCTTCGGTCCCCCTTAAGGGTTTGCACCTGCACCACCACTTTCTGACGTGAACCTGCTCCATAGATGGCCAAGTGAGCGTTGCCATGGAGACTCAATTCTTCCAGCTTATAAAGTATGGTTTCGTGAAGCCAGGTAACAGCTCCAACATGGCTAGTGTCGTTGTAAATGCCGTGTGATAAATGGCGCAGTCGCCCTTTGCTTCTGTCAATAGCCCAAGGGTACGGAAGGCGTCCATTGTTCACTCTCAACACCCTATACTGCACATTGGATCCGTTTCTCCGTTCAAGATAGATAGTTCCTGCAGCTCCTGGCTCTACACTACTTTTACCACCTTTGGCTGACAAAGTCCCATTGAAATTAATCATGACGGTATGGTATATTGCTAAGCGCCCTCCCGATCCTCCTCCTCCAAGGGTTTGAGATCCAGCACTGCCGTCGACACTGATGGAACCATAACCACTTAAATCTTCACAATCGATCCAGATGCTACCCCCACTGCCTCCTCCCGCAGTGCTTAGGGGTGGGCCATTCTCACCATTGGCTGACAGATGTCCATCAAGGACGAAATGACGGCTTTCAATCTTTAAGGCACCTCCTCCCTGCCCACCAAGACCACCCCTTGAAACGATATTCCCATCAGGTCTCGTGCTGCCATCACGGTAATTACCGTAGTACAGTTCACCTGTAATATTAATTTAGTAATATTAGTAATATTCCCGAATCAGTTGAAAGATATCATCTCAATAAATTGTACATTTATATTCATTTCAAAATCGCACAGAGTATGTTACCAAGCGTTGCTTCCATACTGATATATTTAGCGAAACTCTTTATGCAAACTCATTGTATAAAGTGTCATTCCGTGCTGGTTTGAAGAAACTAAATCGTTTCTATCTTTAACACAACGAAATGAAGCTTATTAAGATGTTTTAGTTGTCATACTAAATGAGAATATAACTGGCAACAAAACTTACCATAGTGCCGCCCATATCCACCAACACTACCGTAGCTCCATGGTCTATATAATGATCCATAAAACTGTCCCACTCGGCCAGTCTTTTCTCCACGACCTCCTGTCCCAGCATGCCCTGCTCCACTAGCACCTGCTATGTTCCCAATCCCCTGACCGGGTCCCTCCGAAGCCTCGTACTTGTTGCCTGTTCTTCCTTCCTTTGTCTTGTACCCAGCGTGATTATGGCTCAGTCTTCCACCAGAATAAATTGCAAGAAGATGGGATGTTGTTATGTTAAAGCGACTGTTGGACTTAAAATGTCCACCTCCATAAATCTGTTGAGAAAGATTACATACGAGAAATCATCCACATTCAAAAAAGAAAATATGCATGTACCTTATAGTTATCATAAATGATTAAATAAACGCCAGGGTCGTTCATAATCGTCTTTGCTTTAAGGGGGGGAGGAGGGGGG
>JAOBAT010076609.1:0-18686 GCA_026413305.1 Hydrozoanthus tunicans | reverse complement strand
CCATTCCCCCACCTATTTATCCCATTACCTCACCTGTCTATCTGATGATCTCACCTGTTTATCCCATTCCCCCACCTATTTATCCCATTCCCCCACCTGTTTATCCCATTACCTCACCTGTCTATCTGATGATCTCACCTGTTTATCCCATTCCTCCACCTATTTATCCCATTCCCCCACCTGTTTATCCCATTACCTCACCTGTCTATCTGATGATCTCACCTGTTTACCCCAATACCCCACCTATTTATCCCATTCCCCCACCTATTTATCCCATTACCTCACCTGTCTATCTGATGATCTCACCTGTTTATCCCATTCCCCCACCTGTTTATCCCATTCCCCACCTATTTATCCCATTCCCCTATCTGTTTATCCCATTCCCCCACCTGTTTATCCCATTACCTCACCTGTCTATCTGATGATCTCACTTGTTTACCCCAATACCCCACCTATTTATCCCATTCCCCCACCTATTTATCCCATTACCTCACCTGTCCATCTGATGATCTCACCTGTTTATCCCATTCCCCCACCTATTTATCCCATTCCCCCACCTGTTTATCCTATTCCCCACCTATTTATCCCATTCCCCCACCTGTTTATCCCATTCCCCCACCTGTTTATTCCACTCCCCCACCTATTTATTCCATTCCCCCACCTGTTTATCCCATTACCCAACTTGTTTAACCCACTCACCTGTGTATCCCATTAACTGGCCAGGAACTTCCCGATAACAACATCGATAACAGAATATCTGACCACATAGTCGACAATGATGTCTTCGACGAAATGTGTTGAATTTTTCCCCACACTCATAACACTCCTTACAGTCTTCATCTGGCATCCAGTATTGTTTAAACTCTTCTTCTTTGTATTCCTGCAAGAAAGAAAAATCAACAACATATTAATGACTTCATAGTTCAAAACAGCTGCCAGCTTCTGCAATAACCGGCAAATTTGCCATTCTTCCAGAGATTTTGTTTTCAGTTGCAATTTAAGATGATTCACGTGTGAAGTGATGCAAACAATAAAGGGGGAACCCAAATTTTTTGGAAGTAACTTTATCTAGACTCAAACGAACAAATGAATCAATTAATTAATGAACCTTTTCTTAAGACAGAGTAGCACATTTAATCGGGAGACTGGTACCCAAAAGCACCCTGTAAGTTAAAGGACAGAGCACAGCATCAGCTTAAGCCCCTCCTTTTATTGATTGATGTGCTAGTTCTTTTAGATCCCTCACTAGAAAAGAAAAGTCTATGTATACTAATGGTTTAATGGAAGGTGTGGTGAAAAAAGGCTGTGTATAAGGTCCAACCCTCAACAAGGCCTGGGATCTAACCTATGGCCTCACACTTGGCAGTCAGAGATCTTAACATCTGAGCCAAGCATAATTTATATAGAAGCTAATATTAATAACAAACAATGAAGCTTTACCTGTTCCCCTGCTATTACACTCAACCGTCTCAACACAGCTGACAAGTTCCTATAGGAAGGAGTGTTGGATACGTTTGCTTCACTAAATGGTGAGTCACCTGGATGGTATTTCAGACTACCATCAGGCCTCTTGCTCAGAAGTGGAGATGACCTTCCTCTGTGCAAAAGTTTGTCAGAAGATCCCCAGGGGGGAGGTATGGAGCGTGATGGTCCTTGAGAGAGACTAAGA
Source organism: Hydrozoanthus tunicans (assembly GCA_026413305.1). Taxonomy (NCBI): domain Eukaryota; kingdom Metazoa; phylum Cnidaria; class Anthozoa; order Zoantharia; family Hydrozoanthidae; genus Hydrozoanthus; species Hydrozoanthus tunicans. The sequence continues at coordinate 17,017 of JAOBAT010076609.1, read as the reverse complement.
TTAGGAGATGTAGATTTAGACGGCACATGATAAGCAACCCTTGTTTCTTGTTTTCGTGATTTGTTAATGTCTGGACTCTTCTTGCTTGTGTCATTCTTTTTTCGAGTGAAGATACGCGGTACGGGAAATGAGAAAGTGAATGCTCCTTTGGACGACTCCGGACTCAGGGGGCGAAATGATGTGAAGCGGTGTTGTTCGTCACTTTGCTTCCTTTTAGGAACGTCCATCGCCCTAACTAAAGTTATAAACTCACTTTATAACAATTCTTCTTCCCGAAGAACGTCATTGGTAAACAAGCACTGTCACAACACTGTCACAGGGTCACGAGAACTTGTGCATTCGAAACCACAACAATCTCTTTTGAGGCCTTCCGCTTATTTGAGCCCGCGTGATTTCCTCTAGTTATGCACAGCATGCGTAGTAGGGCTGCGGTAGAGTCCAAATTGCAAAATGGCGGACGACGATGCATATTTTGAAAATCTAGAAATGCAAGTCTCAGAAATATTAATGCTTAAATCGATGTTTCCAAAAGATGAAGAGTTTAAAGCTGATGAAAAATCGTTGTTTGATGCTCAAGATTTTATTTCCGGTAGCACTCAAGTAAAGCCGCAGCAGCTAAATTTTATTCTCAGGATTGAACTCGATAATATTAATTGCATATTTATCGAGTTTTATTGCAACTTTCCGCCTAACTATCCTAAACACAAACCTGAATGTTTTGTAAGGTCACAGATACTAACAAGAGAAGCACAGAAAGAGCTGAATGATGAGCTAGAGAAATACTTGAGCTCACTAGAATGCGGGGAATTATGTGTTTTGCAAGTCATTCAATGGATTCAAGAAAATGGTGATTCTTACACTAAAAAAGTCCAAGAACACGCTGAAAGAAACAAAAAAAAGGAACATGCCAAGAAAAGGGGAAAATTTTGCCGCATGTGGCTTTACATGCACCATATTTACAGTAAGACTAAGAGAAAAATAATCCTGGAGTGGTCGGGAGATTATCCTCTGACTGGTTTCGCACTTCCGGGAAAACCCGGTGTTGTTTGTCTTGAAGGGGAGGAAGAAGACGTCAACGACTATTTCGGTCGACTAAGACGCTTGAACTGGAAGAAAATAACTTGTCGACATCGGGAGGATGGTGATGAATCTTTGAGCATTGATGAACAAAGAAAGTTCAAAGAGTTTAAAGAAATCTTTTTTGATGTACAAGGAACACGAGAAAACCACATGGATATGGGGCAGTTTTTCCAATATTTAGAAGAGCATGGTTTAGGTCATATATTTCAAGTGTTATTTGGCATTGAAGGAAAATTTACCTGATTACTTTAGTGTTTACAGAAAATTTCTTTTTTAATGCTATCATTATTATATAGATATTTTCAATGAAACAGTGCAGTGTCATTAACTGAAAGTATATTTAAGTTTTGAAAAGCAGACATTTGAATAAAGTTATTAAGAGAAGGAAGAATTATACATGTTTTAGCGAGTTGTTCCTAGGTATAGATAGATTATAAGACGTATAAGTAAAGTATTATTATTATTAATCTCTCTCCCCAGGATTTTTTTTTCCATTGCACATTCAGGTTTTAAGGCTGCTCACTCAATTGTGGCTTTGACACTTGGTCTCCCCTGAAAATCTCAAAGGGGACCTTGAGTCCTATTGACTGCCCTCCCATGACTCCTAGAGTCAAGACGTTATCATTAAACAAAACAAAACAAAAAACAGGTGACACACAGACTATGCCATGACTAAACAATGTATACTAAGAACTCCTACTATAGTTTCTGACATTGTTTAGTCATGGCATAGCCTGTGTATCACTGGTTTTTTGATTAATTATAACATTTTGACTCTAGGGGTCAGGATAGCTGAGTGGTTAGTGCTCATGCCTCAAACCTCAGTGGAACCGGGACCAAACCCTAGGTTTGCATGTGGGCTAAGATTTGTTGATCTTCTTCTGACTCCAAGGGTTTTTCTCCAGGTTCTCCGGTTTTTCTCCCTGCACAAAATCAACTTTAAATAATGCCAAGATCAGTGCCGAGGTCCATATGTTAGGAAATTTCCACAAGGTTAATATGTTTACCCTCATTAACCCTTTAAGCCCCGAATAGGTCAAATGATGTGTTACTAAATTCTCCCAACCAAAACCCATACTTTTTTAATTACCAGTTTAGGAGAACTTTGCTTTTCATCTTCAATAGTTTTCTATGTTTGATCAATTCTCATTTTCTCATAACCAAATGTTTTGAATAATGTATGAGTTACGTTGAGAAGTTAAATGTTGATAAACTGGCCAGGGCTGAAAGGTTAAATAAACTAAGTTTAGTTTAGTTAAGTTTAAGATAATGTAATCACTTAGTCTATGAATTTAGGCACATGAAATGATCAAAGTAAAGTAGCTGGTATTTGACCATACTGGTGCTAGTCAATATTCTATCTAGTTCACTAGCTGTGAAAGAGGATGTCTATAAACAATGTCAAAAGCTTACTGCTCACAAAAAACTAGATAAAGATTATTTGATACCAGTTCTTATGGGCATGTTTTTTTTCATTTATCATTGTAAAATTATTCTTTGATTATGTTAGCAGAAATCCAAATGCATCAATTTTTGCAAGAAAGCAGTTTGATGTTTCACCAGAAGAATATTAAAAGAGATGGTGAAAACTTTTAGTTTTGTTTCTAAATTTTTACTTGTAGTTTGTTGTAATTCCAAAGCATCTATCAAACAGTGAACAGAAAAGTAAAAGTATGATGAGAACAATAATAATTACAGCTATATCCTCAAACTGTGTCCAGCCATATTCTGAAACTTAAAGCCATTTCTTATGTGTATTTAACAATGATTTGTTTCAGCTAAGTTATCAGAGTGGAGTTTTTTTTTGGTCTTAACTTTTTTGTCTAGTGGATGTCTTGGGTTTTGTTTTAACTTATGATTGAGGTCTTTGTTTTTTTCTATTTGGAGGAGACATCCTGGTGGAGATCTTGATTGTTAGATCTTTGGTCTGTTTTGAAGTAACGCAGCTAAGGCCACCCGAAAAGTATCCTGGTTTATCATTAGCATGTGCACTGATTTTTGCCAGTGCATTGGCCTTTTTTCAAATAAAAGAAAAAGTTTATATGAGAAAAAAATTGCGAAATTTTTTAACTTTTGCGAAATAGTAAACTGGCAGATTGGCAAGCATTTTGGTTTGTAGCATTTTGTCAGTAAATCAGTAGAAAATATAACGAACATATCAAAACTTAGTGTTGTAGTTAGTGGTGTAGGTTTACTCCTAAACGAACACAAAAAGTATATAAGTAAAAAAAAAGTGGCCCTCCTCCCCCCTCAATAATTTGGTTTGGTGGGCCAGGATCCCCCAATATGACAATAGTTCTCTGGCTAATAAGACAAACTTTTGAATAGGAATTCAGATTTTATAATGATCTATTACAATTTCATTGGGCCCCCAAACCCAGAAAACATTTTTTCGCATCCGCCGCCCATGAGTATATTTCGTGAAAGTTTAAGTTTTTCTTCCTGCTTTTTCCGCGAAATATATAAAAACATTCCCCACCCTACCCAAGTGCTTATATCTTGGCCTCGTTTTCGTGTTTGTGATGAGTTTGCTAGGAGGAAGACAACGTTCTTTGAAATCAGGCGCGATTAAGTCGTTATTTTAATGGAAAACAGTGAAGGAATCGACTTTCGTAGACTGGAGAAGGAGTTAGCTTCGGCAGTCGAAGCTGATGCTCGTTATCGACGAGAGAATAGCGCAAAATTTCGGGCTGTTGAACAGCGAGTTGCTTCTTATGAAGAATTTCGAGACATCGTAGCTGCCTCTCACCTCAAACCTCTAGACAGGAAAGACATAACTGGTGAGCAAGTGTTGTAAGCTGATAAAAGAAGTTAGGGAGTCCTTGAATAATCCGAAAGTAACTAAAAACCAAAACAACAAGCAAGCAGCCAAACGCTCGTAAAGTTACCATGACGACAGCCACTGTACAGTTCGTTCTCGCTAAGTTTTTTCAGTTTCCATCGCTTAGCATTTTTCCGGATTTATCTTTTGGGCTGCAGAATGACTTTCTGTATTTTCTATCATTTCCCAAGACCAGCATAGTCGAGGAATATTCAGTGAACAGTTAAACAATACACATAAGTAGATAATTTTTTTTTTTTTCATACTCTACAATCAATCACTCATTAGTCAGGGAAACTTGATCATATATATTTAACTATTTCAGGTGAAAAAGAGCGTGCCCAGCCCTGGAACCTCCATGCAAGCAGAGAACAAGCAAGAAGCAAGAACAATAGTCAAGGAGTCATTCCTAATGAACCAACAAAATTACCTCAAACAGCTCACGAATTTACTCAACAGTGGAGAAGATTAAGTAAAACAATGGAGGAGAAATACAAATTATTATGTGAAGTTGGCGGAGAGATGATGGCAAAGATGTTTAAAGCAGAGATAAGTTTGGGCTTACTAGGCGAGTTTGTTGAAGTCCTCAGTGGGTGTTGGCAAGATAGTGACTGCATTGTCATTTTTGGTATTCTGTCTGGCCTTTCCTGGTGCAACAGGTTTAACTTGAATCTGCAGTTTTTGAGTAATGCAGAAAAAGAGCTTGTTCAAGGTCTCTTTAAGAGACTGTGTTCATGTTGTAGTGAAATGCCATCGTCAGTTGAAAGCCTGAATACCCAAACTGGTGATCAAGATTTTACTTCAGAGAGTATCCTAAAACTTTCAAGAAACTATAACGTTTGTTTGTGATCATAAATAATTGATAACATCTTTTCAAGTACCACAGTTTGAACACAAAATAAATACAAAGGCTTTGAATAGTGTTATAAAACTGAGCTAAACGTTTAAAGAAAGAATTAACCAGTTAATGTTATAATGATAATGATAATGATAGGTTTAATCATACCTCTTGCAGGTTAAACCTGAATTACATTTAGGTCAGTTCAGCAGCACCACAAAGTTACAATTTTATGATAAATATCTTGAATATTTACATGAAACAAAATTTCCAAAGCGGTCCGTGTTCGCTTTCCCTATGATGTATTTATTGTTAGATCTTAAGTTGTAACGAGTGTCCCTCGCAACTCTCGAGGAATTAACTTAACGGTAAAGCGGATTTTCTGGTTTGATGCTTTTGATGAAGCTGATGCACTTTGCATCCCGCCTTGAAGCCAGAGAACTAAGGTTAGCTGCACATAAGGCGTCTTCATAGGGAATGTTTGGGAAGATTATCCTGAGAGCACGCTTTTGTAAGGCCTCAAGAGAATTGGACAGATATTGAGGCAGATTAGCATATACCACAGAGGCATACTCGATTACTGATTGTATGAGCGAACAATAAACTGACATAACATTGGCAGATGGTACACCACAATGGCTATTTAACACTGATGAGCCAATGGTCAACTGTCTGAACCTTGATTGGTTGTCCCTTCATTAAACTTCAGTGATTGGTTACCCCTACCACATTGTTAACCTTGAATGGCTTTCCTTTCATTAACCTTAATTAGTTATCCCTTCATTAACCATGATTGGTTATCCCTTCATTAACATTGATTGGTTTTCCCATCATTAACCATAATTGGTTACCCTGAAATGCAGACAATCTTTATTTCCTGGGAAATCAATGGTTGAAAGAGCTTGGATTGGCTGTAATGCAGGCTACAGAGGGTTAGGAAATAGAAAATCTCTTGCTTAATAGTTTATGGTAGATGTCCTTGATAAGATGTCCTCAAAACTGAATAACAAAAAGGCTATTTGTTAATTTTTGGACAATCTATCAGCCACTGATGCAAGATTGCATAAATTATTCTAAATTTAAATATATAAAATAATTAAAATAATTATCAAGTTCACCTGTTTATCAGTCCTTTTTGTAAAATTATATAAAACATTGATAAGTCCATAATTTTTTTTTGTGGATACTATTAAATTTCAACACATCTTTAAAAGGTTTGATTGGAATTTTTTTTTTCATAAAACATAAAACACTACATACAACCCTGCCCCTTCCTTTCCTTGGCCCAACAGCCAATGTAAAAAGAGTGCACCACACGAGTTGATCTCCCTCAATATATTCTTTTAATTGTCACCCTGTAAAGTATAACGCATACAGCCACTGACTACAACAATAAACAGACTACTCATGCATGCTGGAACTTCTAAAATGTCATAAGTATATACCACAACTCTGGTCAAATGCTTCAACTACATGAAAGCTTGACTAGAACTATATTATATCCTAGTTTTGACAATACACAATCTACCAGATTCTATTCAAATAGGAAGATGTCACTTCAAACTATATATATTGGATTGTTAATTTTTACTGTCAACAATCTGTTGTATCTTGCTCAGGTCCATATATTACTTGAGCTGCAATTCCAAATTGAAACCAAACTTAAATAAATGACATGTACTATGCACCTGACAAGAGAGAGAGAGAGAGCACTTATCGCTCTTTGAAACATTGTTATAATGCTTAAGTAATCCCATCCTCATTGTTATTTTATGACAAATGGCATATACTGTATGTTATTTCCATCCCAGGTAAATTGCTTTTAAAAATTAAGTTCTAGGTGTTAAAAATAAAGTACTTTAACACATTTTAGGTTTTTCATATCCATGCATTAATGCAAATACTAGCACTGTAGTTAAATAGCTTTAATGTTGCAAAAATTGTTATTTGATGTGTAAACTATTTAATACTATCTTATAATTTGCTTGCTTGCTTTTTTACTGGCTTATTGCATATGAAACAGTGGCAGTCCCTCTCATTTCAATCTGGCCTTATAATGTTTTGGTGCAATGCAACAGCATCAGAGATAAATTTTAATAGTAACAAATTATCAAATTGACACATCTTGCAACTGTCATAATACATGTTTACTTAACTACAGGAACTCAGCCTTGACTCTGCCTGTTAGATTAAAGGTCAAACAGAAAATATATCTAGGCTAACACCTGCATATAATTCTCCAGGAGCAAAACAAGAGACCAATAAAACCATTTTCAAATGAAAGAGAGGGTGGTCTTTGTTAATTGGTTTTTCAAAATGTTAAATCTACTTCTTACAGCTAGAGCTACTGACTAATAGCAATTATCATGGTCCAATGCATTCCTTTGAAGCTACAATGTTCTTCAACCAACACCAGTGATTCAGAGATACATTCCATTAATGAGGTAATCTGCATCCTCAGTGGCAAATGGTCGTCGCTTTAGTTTGCTCTTGATAATTCTTAGACGCAGTGCAACGACAAACAGAAGAAGAATTGCAATGACTAGAAAGATTGCCAGTGGTAAGACTGCTTTGTTTTCAACAAAGTGTACTCGTTTGTCTTCTATCACCATAGTAACATTCATTCTCTGGGGTCCTTCTGTTAAAACACAACAGAAAATAAATTTCAAATAGCCTTAAAAATACACAAAAACAGAAGGAGAAGAAATTCTTGTCATGATACAAAGGGCCTCATCTTATTTTTAACTGCAATATCTTTACGTACAAAACCGCTCAAATAACAGCAACAATGTCAAACAGTCAAAATGAATTGCCAAAATGATTGGTTTAAACTTAAAACAAAAATTTAAGCCCCTGTTGCATATCCAAGGTATTCAGATTGATCTTTGGTTTTCTTTCTAGTTCAGTTAAATTATTAAATTTGTTCTACTGTTTAATGGTGTTCACATAAACCATACACAACATTGACTCAAGAACAGAGAATCAGCTCTTGGGTAGCAAACTACACACAAATGAATGAAGCTGGTGATAAGTCACCTTTAAGATATAAAAATCATAATCACAAAACACATAAACCAAAATAAAAATATCTTCTTAAAATTAAGGTGCACAAACATTGTACGCTCACTTCTATCTAATAACACTAGTTATTGTTTCACCATAATATGATGAAGGTAGTCAAACTGCCCTGGAAAGTAGGATAAACAAATTCTTTACCTTTGTCAATAACCAAAACTGGTTTGGCTGTTGGTTTTGGAGCTGGTTTAGGAACTGTCTTTGGTATTTCTTTTGGTAAAGGTACTGTTGTTGGCTTTGTCGTCGGCTTTGTCATCGGCTTTGTTGTTGGTTTTGTTGTCCTTTTGGTAGTTGGCTTTTTCGTAACCTTAACAGTGGTGGGCTTTGGTCTGTTGAAGTTTGGGTTGTTGTCAATCCACTGTCGCTGCTGATGATCTAAAGGTGCTTCAGTTTTTTTATTTGGTGGCTCAGGATAATTTGGGTTGTTGTCTGGCCACACCCGCTGTTCATGATCCAACTCTTCTTTCTCATTTGGTTTCTGTTTGTGTGGGGAAATTTCTTCAAGCTTTCTCTCAATATTTTCTTTTTCACTTTGATGAGCATCATGCATCTTTGACTCTTTTCCTGGAAGCAAGTCATCAATGTCATATGAGCTACTAGCTTGTGTCTTATGGCCAGGATTAACATGGTGTGTTGCAGTCTCCATTTTGTGCAGCTTATTCTTAAAAGCTTCTGATTTACTTGCTGGCTTTTGCTTGTATCCTAATTTCAAGTCCTCTTCTTCCTTGATTTTTGGATGAGTTTGTGGTTTAGTAACTGAAAACAAAAGAAAATTCCAAGAATTTTTGTTAAATGGAGTCATTTTTACCATAAATATCCATATCTTGACTCTGAGGTGAATAATAAGAAAATAATGTGAAACAAAATTCTCTCAAAAAGAGAACAGGTAATTTCAAATGGGATTAAGTTTCAAGAACTTACAAAACCAAATAACAGTTTTGTACAAGTACATATTTTCAAAGTCCCCAATTCTCACCTTTGCAGCTCACTCTTTCATCTAAATCATCATAAAAATGTGCAAAGCACCCACCACAGTAACTGGGTTTGCAAGTTGCCGAAGGGTAGGCCAGGCAGACGGCACCCCTACAGGGGTCTTTAAGGCACATTGCAACAGGTGCATTAGGAGGGCAATCTGCAACAGAATCATTCCACGAGTTTTTGTTCTTAATATGTAACAGAATTTTTAAACAGAACTTTAAGAGTTTTCTTCCATATTGCTTTAATAAAAAATAATAATAAGTTTGTCAATTTAGTACAAGAGTTATTTCTATTTGCTTTACTGTATGTGAGAAGAAATCACACATCAAGTCGGTGTTGCCAAAATCTTGTCATCAACGCGCCAAAATCTTATGTAGATCTCACTATAAACAAGACAATGATTGACAAGATCTTGAAAACACAATGAGAAGGCATGATTTTTTAACACATGTACAGTATAACAATTGGGAAAAATTCATACTCGTACTCATTGTTGAATCTTAAGGACTCTAACAAAACTGCTACCTAAAGGAGCAAAGTTGTGAAGCTGAACTGAAATTGTGCTATGTCCTGCAAGTAAAGAAGGAAAGCAACTTAATGTTTGTGAAAACAAACCTTAAATATCATCAGTTGCAACAAGGTAAAACCAAATCAATCCACTCTTAATGAAAACTAATAAAATTTACCTAAGAATGGCAGTCTGTGCAAATTAAGTTATTGGGCATTTTTTCCCAAGTTTATCTATATAGTGGAAGAACTGTTCTTGTTATCACAAGCTTCTTTTTCTCTGAAGAAAAAACTTCTGAGTCCCTAATGGGGATCGACCCCTTGACCCTCTGATTACTGGTCAGATGTTCTACCCACCGAGTTACAGGAACTCATGTAGGGAACAGGTTACCTAACTTGGTTCTTTCACATCATCTATTAGTTCACCATATGGACTTAATGACCCTTACCAGACTTTAGCTGGTCATTTACCTGCTGTACCATCTACAGAACAAAATTAAGTGACCTGCTCTTTATGTGAAATCCAGTAGCTCAGTGAGTAGAGCATCTGACCAAGAATCAAGAGAGTTATGGGTTCAATTCCTTTTAGAGACTCAGTTACTCTTCTGAGAAATAGAAGCTTGTGACAACACTAACAATAATTATTCTTCCACAGTATTTGTATTGTTTATCCAAATAATTTAGTATTTACCAAAGTAGTAGACTGGAACTTTTTAGGTGTTTATGGCACATAGGAATTAACCAAATTCGGATTGTTCTGATGAAACTTTGAATTGTATGTGATGACAAGTGTGTGATCATTGGTGAAATAAACAATTTTCTCAGCTTTTTAAAGTAGTATTTTCCATAACCTCTGACCTGTTTAACTTTCACAAATCATATATAAGCATTATTTCAAATATATTAAACGGTAAGAAAGAGTTATTCTTTTTTAATTCTGAACATTTTTGTGAGAAATCGTAGTCAACTTATTTTACCGGTTTTCAATATCACAAATATCATAATCCTTCCTGCACTTGCCACGCGACTGTATTTCAAACAAACTTTAGACGTATTGGCACAATATAGTTACGAAGAAAGGTAACGAGAGTATGATCGAAGTTATTATTTACGTCAAACTTGCCGTTTGCGTCGGCAAATACGGAATGTCACAGCTACCTTTAACCACGAAAGGTAAATTACAACATATGTCAAGTTTCATTTTCCTGTGGAAAACTTCATTAGACACAAAAACTGTTGGCAGGTCGTTCACTTTGATTGATCGACATTCTTGAAATCTAATACTAACAAGGAAGTATTTAGGAGGGAAGTTTCGCTCCCGATGTGAAAATGTATTGAGCGAGAAAAGAATGATCACTTTTACACCTACCAAACGACTGAAACAACAAGTTCGTCCAATAGATGAAAATAAAACAATAATAAAATCCCTTGCATGGCGAGAGACAAGATGTTCGATTTACTTGCTAAGCGAAACGCTACGTTTCAATTATACAAAATGCCTTCACTGGGAAAAACTGAGGTCAATTTTTAAGTATCAAACTTTTTAATATCTTAACCGCTTGCTGGGAAAATTTGTTAAGCAAAATTAGCGATAAACTATCAACAAGTAAATAACTTACTCAGCTCTTCTGCCAGAGATTTTGTGGTAGGCGCCAAAGTCGTTGGTCTTGTAGTCGGCGGACTGAGATCAACAAGATCTTCTCTGCCTCCGATAACATCTTCAGTTTTCCGCTTAAATATTATTGCTGCATGATGTTTTAAAGGGGCATAGCTACATTTGCTCGGGCGACCACAGTCGAAAAGATAACATGTTCGCTCGATTCCGCCATAAGAAGTGTTGCGATATTGTAACAACGCCAAGTTGCAATCCCTTCTATCACAACAAAGTCTGTAACAATCTTTTGCTTCAGGAACACTTTTTTTCCCAAGGTACTTCGCCCCTTCTCTGAGGGAATACTTAGTTCTCAAAATATAATTTCTCTTCACAGTAATAGCTGGGCAACCATCTTGAGGGGTTTGGTAGCCATACTGAACTAAACAAAACAAGACCAGGACGCCGAAGAACGCGTTTGAAAAAATCTTTGGCGTCATTTTCAAAGGCAGTTTGAAACACTGACGATATCTATTGCTGGCTTAAAATTGTTTTCACCATAAACAACTCCGCAATTAAGTTAAATATCCTTCTGTTTCACATACCAAACCGTCGATGGAACAAAACGAACGTCACATCTTCTTGGTACGAATAGAGCATGCGCATAATTTCAAAAACTGAACCACGCGATCGCCGCGGGACGAAGCTGCAATGGAAGCAAGAGACACTTCAATACTCCTGGAGAAACTGGTTGAAATAGCGAATTCTGCCATCGATTGTCATTCCGATGAGCTTCACAAGCTGAGTTTAGACATATGGAATAGGCCAGAACTTGGATATGAGGAAGTGCATGCTCATGAAGTTCTTACAAACTTTTTGGAGAAGCGCGGCTTCGTTGTTTCTCGTGGCCGTGTGTTGCCGACAGCTTTTCGAGCCACCTTCGGCGAAAAGAACACTACGGGTATAGTATAAAATAGATTAAATGAGATTATTAAAGTTTGAACCAGAAATCAATGCCCGAAACTGAGTTGGTCCCAGTGAAACCTATCTCCGTAACTTTTAAAGGGGTCGCTTTAGAGCATTGGCGTTGACCCTTGAGAAGTCAAGGTCATCACAACACATATATGTAAATATAGAATGAAGGAAATCGCCTCTCAAATCACTCAAACTTGAGAGACGATTTCCTTCATTCTATATATACAACACCAAGTTGCAAAACTTCTACATATATGTAAATATAATCAAAGATAATGCACTTTGGTTGATGGTTAGTTGTTTTAATTCCACTACAACGTTGTTTCAAGAGGGCCAAGAATTTTCTCTTCAAGAATTTATAACCCTGCCACAGTTGTAAATTAGATTCCGCTAGTATAAAAAGCGCCGCAAACAACCCTGTATCATTAGCACCTGACAAGAGAGGGTCGCTACCGGCCCTCTTGAAACAACGTTGTAGTGGAATTAAAACAACTAACCATCAACCAAAGTGCATAATCTTTGGTTACTTTGCTCTACAAGTGCATAGAGCACTTTTACCCATGAAGTTGCGATAATCACTTCAACTATATGTAAATATACATATGTAAATATAATTATATACATTGGAGTGATCAATTTGGAATGCAACTAGTTTTTTGCGAACCCCTCAGTTTAGCCAACTATTAGCCAACTCTTGAGAACTTTTAGAAGCTCCGTTTCATTAGTCGTATATTGAAATTGCACATACAGTCGATCATTGTTTGGTAAAACTTCATCAGTTTTACCCTGCTGACCTAAGTGATATAACAGGGCAATTTAATTTTGGGGGGGGAGGGGTAGGGCAACTTGGCAGAGTGAGCTGCCTTTGGGGGAGCACATTAATTTACATGAACTCTTATAATAATCAAAGAAAATTGCGATTTTTCCCTGCAAAAAAATGGAAAAATCATCTTAGAGGGATGGAGGAGGGGGGGGGGGGACCACCCTTCCTCCCTAAGCTACAGCACTGCACCTGCCTTTTTAAGCTGGTATCCACATCTGCCATCCACATTTCGGTAACCTCTGTCCATACCCAGTTGATGAGAGGCCACTGTTACAAATCAATTACAGACAGAACAGTTAACTTGCCAATCATAAATCCATACCCCCTTGCGAATATTGCTGTCAATAGCAATTATTCTTCAACAGGTCCAACTGTCGCTGTTCTTTGTGAGTATGATGCTCTTCCCGGTTTGGGGCATGGTTGCGGTCACAACTTGATTGCAGAAGCAGGTGTGGCAGCTGCAATAGGAATCAAAACAGCACTTGTAGCAAAACCTGATCTGGGTCAGCTGATTGTTTATGGAACACCTGCAGAAGAGGGTAGTGGAGGTAAAGTTGATCTCATCAATGGTGGTTGCTTTAAAGATGTTGATTTTTGCCTTATGGTTCATCCAGCACATTTAAATGTTGCTTTCTATAATTCCCTGAGTAGTGAAGAAGTTCATGTCACCTATCATGGCCATGCTTCAAATGCAGCAGCTTTCCCATGGGAAGGAATCAATGCTTTGGATGCAGCTGTCACAGCTTATACTAATATTAATCTTCTGCGACAACAGATGAAGCCATCATGGAGAGTCCATGGCATTTTTACTGAAGCTGGATCAAAGCCTAATGTAATTCCTGAACGAGCACAACTTCATTATTTTCTGCGAACAAATAACAATGCAGAACATAAAGAACTAAAAGCTAAAGTACTTAAGTGTTTTGAAGCAGCAGCTGTAGCATCAGGTTGCAAGATGGAGTTAGTCTGGAATCCCTCTTCCTTTAAATGTGTTCTCACCAACGAAACCTTGGCAAAACTTTACCAACAAAATGGTGAACAACTTGGCATGGTGTTTCCTCCAAGACAAGCTCAGGAAGCCGTTGTAGATGGCTCAACTGACTTTGGAAATGTCTCTGTGTTGGTGCCAGGAATTCAACCACTTTATACCATCGATGAGAAGGTTTTATATCATTCCAATGCTTTCAAAGAAGCAGCAGGCACAGAAGATGCCCACAGGAAAACTATTCTAGCAGCAAAAGCAATGCTGAAGACAGCACTTATTGTTATGAATGACCCAGAACTGTTACAAACAGTTAAAGATGAATTTAAAACGAAGCAGAGTAAATGAACATCTTCATGTATTGATCAATACAAAAAAAACAAATTGTACTTGATAGCAGTTTAGCTTTGGTCTTCATCTCATGCTGTTCTCAATAGGCACATTTGAAGCAGTCATCATTCACAGTTTCAATCTAAGAATAAATCAATTTAACTTTCTGTGCTTCTATGCTATGCTCGCAGTCCCCCTCCCCTCCTTCCGATAGCATTTTCAAACACAGGCCTGCTCTTAATAAGAAAACTTTAAACTTTTTTAAACCAAACTATTCAGATATTATATTTTCAATGCTGCTCTCTTCAAGGGTTCAGTAGTTAATTATAATTTTTTTATATCTTATTATTTATACATTTACTCCCCTTCCGTAATTTGAATTAGGCCAAAAGACATGATTTTTCAAAATTTAGACTAGGCCTACTCGATTACCTATAATAATAGTAAAAAACGAAAATTTTGTTGAAATCTTATTCATAAATGCAAGTATGTGAGAAATGATTGGTCAAAACCAAAATGTTGCAAAATTGAGTGTCATAACCTCAAAACCTTAACTTTTAACCATAAAGGTATCAAAATCCTCTTTGTGGTGTTGCATATGTAATTTTAAAAATGAAGTAAAGAAACTAAATTTATAAAATAATGTAAACAATTTCAAATTTGGCTGTGCAAGCAATAACTCATTCAGACTTTTTAGCTCATTCTGCCCCACTTTTCAACAGACTAAAGGACATTTTTCAGATCAATTCATTTCATGTTGCTAAATTTATGTGTATGTATCCAAACCTTTACTTCCATAACTTTTTCTTTCACTATTCTCTTACGGTTCTGATTATCATTCCTATAATACTAGATCCACATCAAACCTACGTCCTCATAGTTGTCGAACTAACAGTAAAAATTTCGATTTTATATCAAGGTTCAAAGATATGGAATGCTACCCCTTGTTCAATAAATTATTCATCAAATATTCTTTCTTTTAAGATAGCTTTGAAAACTTCCTTATTAACTACCTAGTTTATAAAACTTGCATGCCCGTGACTCCCTTTTTAAAGAAACTGTACAAGATCTAAATTAATACAACGAGGAGCTTCCTCTTGGAAAAGCCAACAGCTTCTAGGGGACTCCTTGCTAAGAGTGTCTTGCTCTCTTTTCTTTTTATTTGTATATTGTATTTCTGTCTTAGCAAATAATTAAATTAAATTAAATTGCTGCAAATTTGTAAGTTCTTACACTCTTTTACATTTTTTTGTTGTTTTTGAGGTGTGGGTTATCTTGTGGCTAAAATAGAGTGGTGCAGGTAATCTGTTATGTTACTGTTATGTTAGGGAACTTAAACAATGAAGACAATAACAGCTTACAAAATTCACACTTCTTGCTTGCCCTTTTTTATCACATATATATGGCTAGTTTGATTTCTTCTCAGTCCGAAATATGCTTTGCGAACAGAAATAGATGCAAGCCACTTTTTTAAATGAAGGATGATAAAAACTTCTGTAAGTTGTTCTTGTAGTCGTAAGAACTTCAAAACTGAGCTTTACATTGTGTAATTTTAAAGACTGGTGTGCAGCATGGTGTATTCCAAAATGCAGCTATTGTGTTCATACTGTTTTCTGCCATCCTTGTTATGTTGGTGTTGTAGTCTTCGTTCCTTAAGCTCTCTAATCTTTGACTAAAGCAAACAGATGTTGTGGCCCAGGACCTTTTTAAAATGAAAAACTTGATGACACTCAAACAAGTGAAACAAAACTATTATTTATTAAACAAGTGTTAATATTCAACACCAATTACTGTCACAAGTGAACCGTCATGTCTTTGGTACTGGAACTGTACATCACCCCAAAGGAAATTGGTATAGTGATCCCAGTTCTTTGTTTTTATGCACTCCCTCAAGGCGCCAAAGATGAAAGACAAAGAGCCAATGTTAGTGTCCAAAACTAAAGAAATCATCAAAAATCTTTTCTTCAAGGGCACCAACTGACAGCTGCCATGTCATGTGAAAACGAGCAGCTGCACTGACTAAATGTTTTAAAAGCCTCCTTTTTCAGCTCTGTTTACAACTTTTGCCTTCAGTTGCATAGATAAATACAGTCTATCAATTTTCTTAGTTGATTATAAATAATTAAGCTTTTACAGCTAGTAAATTACAGTCTTTAAAGTCACTTTAACAGCTCTTTCAGTCTAAATCTCAAAACTTAAAAAATACAAAACCTTGTTTGAGAAACTTGGCAGCACACAACCCAAAAAACCCCATTAAACACCTTCCATAAAACTCACAAATTTTTCTGCCATTGACACACACACACCCATAGTTTCCCATTCCAATTAAAATCACAAGGCAATATAAGAAAATAAATGACTTAGCTATGACCAACCCTACAATGACTTGTTAATAACATTGCTAAAAGGATTTGAAACCTTTTTTAACCTTAGCTATCATTTTAAGACCTTTCCAAGGCCTTAGAAGATGCTCTAGAAAAATATTCTATCAAAAAGTTTTATCAATTCAATTTTGAAACACAGTTCCTTATTATCTTCTTAGTCTTTGCCATATTAAAAATGATCCGACTCCACATAGAATCATGGCAGTGGAAAGTAGTGCTCGCTTGACAATCTGCAAGTTACATTACAACATGGTTTAGCAAAGTTAAAACAAGATGAAGCCAAAAGCAAAGGCAAAAAGTTTTCAATTTAGTTTTCCTGCTTTTTATCAATAATTATCAATTTATTAAGGAATCAAAATAGATTCTTAGTTTGAAAAAAATTACTGTAATTGTAATTTAAAAAGGGACCAGAATCCTAGCATGAAGCTTGCTTCAAATCTTGACCAGTACATTCCAGTACATACCTTGTCTTGCCACTTTGACCTCTCAATAACTTCATGGTATGGGATTCTAGAAAAAGTAACCTGTAAACAAGTAGTAAATATGTAGGTAAGTGTGTGGGTAAGTAAGGTAGAAAGGTAAGTGAGTGGATAAGAAGGATAAGATAGGAAGGTAGATGGGCAGGTAGGATTA
>JAOBAT010076598.1:0-20456 GCA_026413305.1 Hydrozoanthus tunicans | reverse complement strand
GGGGGGGTGCCGGTTGTCTTGGATAGAAAACCAAAAACCACACTTTAACGAAATTATCTTTTAGGAATGAATAGAATACTCATCGCCTTGGGATGTCGCTATCCAAAAGTGGACCGGCGTGCCGATATATATGTCTATATACGGTCTGCTTAAAAACTACAAAACTTACCTTGATTTTCCCGTTATCTCTTCCGTCATTGATATCCTTCCAAGAACACTCTTTCCAGTTCATGAAGGTTGCCAGACCGGGTGGGCCCTGGGTACCCGTTTTGCCAGGCGGTCCTTGAGGTCCTTGCAGCCCAGGGTTTCCCTGTGGTCCCACTTGACCTTGTACACCGATAAGACCCTTTGGGCCCATTGGACCTGGGGCTCCGTCCAGTCCCTTCAGCCCATCTCGACCGTCACGACCATCTCGCCCCGGAGAGCCTGGGCTCCCATGCCTTCCGGGAATTCCTGGTACGCCCTTGGTAAAACAATGATAAAATACACTTTTATTTAAAAATTTCAACCAGACTCTCAAACTGGACGAACAAGGCCAGAAACTGACAACTGCAAGGACCATGTTGAGAAGCATAAAGAACGAAAGTGCGAAGAGAAGCAAGTGTTGTTGGTTTTGTACACGTATTTAGAGCACGGGTTCAGGCACAGAACGTGTGTTTCTCGTATTTTCATTTGTTTGGCTCTGTAGCCAAAAAGCTTTTTGAACCAGAAACTTTATTTTTCAGTACATTTATTTTGTGCATTTTGTTTCGAGGTTATGGCCCATAAAGTGAAGTCCAAAATGGTGGAGTTGACGTGCCAGAGCTCGCAGGCCTTAAGCTGCAAAATAGACTGAAAAGTTCATTGTTTTTTTTAAGGACTTAGACTATCTTAAAATTCCAATCCTCTAACATATAAATTTAAAGCAAATGGGGTTCTAACTGCTCTAGATCGTTTTCCTTCAACAATTTTAGAAGCTATGAAACTATTGAGTAGTAATGCTTATCAAATTATGTGTTAAAATGTGTGGCTAGTTGCTGTTTCTAAATTAATGTTCAACAAATATTAAGTAAGCATCAACTTTGTCGAAAATTCTTGACGGTTGAAAAGCACCCTTTTTTGCCTTGATTACTTCCCTATTTTAGAAAAGGCAAGAAAAAGACACTTACACATGTACATTGGTTTTGAGTCGATGCTGCAAACGCCTGGAAAATCAGCGCACTCCAGCAAACCAACAATCCTTTGAACATATTGTAGATAAACAGCTCACCCAGACACAATGTCAGTACAGCACGCCGTTTACAACCCGGTGTTAGCTATCAGGACTCACTGTTGAGTGCTTTCAAAAGAAATACGAGCGGCTTTTTAACTTGCAGAGAACACGACTTGTGTGAGAGGGAGCTGTACTATCCTGCAGTTATATGTGTTCAGAAACCCAGCTGTATTTATGTATGCTCCGTACGTGCAAGTATTCAATTTTTGGCAATCAACATCTGTTTGACCTTGATATAAAATCGTAAGGTTGTTTATTGTTGTTCGAAAAGCAAACGAAACAGGATATTCTGATACATGAATAAAAGTATTAACATGGGAACTTTCCTTGCACCTCCTTTTTCTAAAAGTGTTCGGAACCCTTTGCACAAACACGTACGTTTGTATAACGAAAAACACATTAAGTATTTTGTTGTTGTTTGGATATCAAACAAAAAGGAATGTTCTAGGGAAATGTAAAGCACCTCCCTTTTCTTAAAATCTCCGACGCGATACTCTTGGGATAGGCACGTACTGTGGTTTGAGAACAACTTATAGCTGTTATGACGTTTATACTTTGTCTAGTATCTTTACACAAACTCAGCAAATTGCTAAATAAGTGGAATCAGTTAAAAAATAACTTCATAGTCTGCTGAGAACTCACGAACAGACTGGTCTTAGCCATAGAAACTTCTGTAATACTGATCTAAGTAACAAAATATATCAGCACACTTGTTTTTTTCCAGTTCTTGAATTTATATTTGAGGTATTTTCGACACTACCGAAAACCTAGATGAACTTGGGGGTGTCAAATGCTCAGTATAAGAATGTTAATTAATTTTTGTAAATTCAGTTGAGGAAATTGAAGAAATGAAGATAAACGTATTTCTCTGAATATCATCTTTTTCTTGGTACCAAGATAGGACTTTTTCATTTTTTCTCTAAAAAGTTTAGCTGGTCCAATAAATAAAAGTCTTATTGGTGTCAATCCTTAGACTTTTTGTTTTAAAAAAATATCAGTTTGTTCTTCTAGCTTGTCTATGCTAAGGGCATCGGACATTTTCAAAAACGGGAAGATACCTCGGAAAATCTCATGAGAAGCAATAAAAGAAACTTTGGTTGTTAACTCTGAAAATTAATTCAAAGGTATAACTGCATGTTGTTTCAATTTTAAAAGCCTCGGCTGTTCATCATTAACTATTCTGTTACAGTCTCCAGTCCTCACATTACAATCAGTTCTCATCTTTAGTTTCGAGATGACTGTTTCTTGTTTCTTTTATAAATGATTTTTTGTTTTATGTTTTACTGATATTAGAAAGCCACAGTGGGGTGAATATGGGACGGAACGTTTTACAAAAGCTTATTGCTACAAAGAAAACCAAAGGGGTTGCTTCTCAAGAATCAGTTTAACCTCTAGAGCGTAAACAAAAGTTGCAACTTTTAAAGGCCAAAAGGCGATTATAATGTTTTCAAGATAAGTTATCAACAGAAAAGGAAGGGAACATACAAGAAACTCAGGTTCGAAAGAAATGCAGAACTTGAACAAAAAAAGCTCGAACGCACGTGTGTGTATGAAATAGCGACGAAATGACGAAAGAGCTTCTGTGAACTATATCTGCTATTGTGCTAGGTTTTGTGAGAAGTTACATATTTGAAATAAATATCCTTAAGCTATAATTGCATAAGAAAATGGCTTTCCATTCAATTTCATCATAACAATTCTTTCGATTCCTGAATCTCAAAGACACGTTCGAGCGCCAGGCTATATGATTCAGTTCACACAGATTACTTTTTTATGGTAAAACGACACACCGATCTACAAGTTTGTTAATTATTGAGAACCTAATTATCAATATTCAATTTGAAATAACACATTTAGATATTTTTCGCGCGCTTTTTGCATGATCTAATACCACCGTAACACAAAGCTGCTGATTTTTTGCACTTTAAGCACTTAACTAGTCTAAAGAAATAGTTCAGGGTTATCGTGTGTCCCGATCGTGTTATGGATGAACTTGGGAAGTAGGGAATGCACTCGATCAAGAAGCAAGAAAAGCACTCGGCTTTTCCTCGTGCTACTCAACTGCTTTTCTCGTGCTCCGCACGTCTCATCACAAGACTCATCCTTGGAACAGCGCATGCTCCGTAAATTCCATGATAAGGAGGCACTTTTTTTTACAAAAGATATCAGTGGAGGTACCCTCATAACTGAAATGTCACTGCAGTTTCATCTTTGCTGTACGCAGGTGACGTTTTCGCGCTCTTTTTGAGTGGGATGTTGTTCTTCATGATAACCCTTTTCACAGGGACCCCGTGTTGTGCTTTTGTTCGTGAACGGGATTCACGTTAACCTAGTGTGTGGTCGTTAAAAATGTCTATAACAGATAAGGTGGCGGAGAAAAGGCAACACTTTCCGTTGATACTCTTCTACTCTCACTAGCAGCGGTTTAACTTCCACTTTTTAGTTTTGTGGCTTCTTATTATCATTATTTAGGCTATAACGGCTTCGATTCGCCAAAAGCAGTGCATTGCCAACGATACACCGTTTTTACGCGAGACTGAACAATTTTGGTTCAAGTAAGTAGTAAGTCAAGCATTCGACCGCAATTATAAAGTTCAATGCGAGCACGCATCAAAAATTTGCGCGAGCATTTGAGCAATGCCTTAAAATTGCGAGCACATCCAAATTCCGGGGGCCCTTTTAAAATTGGAATTATGTGGGGTGCTAATGACTGTGTCGGAGTGAAGACTAATAGATTAATTATAACGTCGATTAAAGTCCCTTTTGTATCGGTAGTTCTAATTGGACTGGTTGCAATATTGTTCTAAGTTCAGTTCAGACTCTGTTTGGCTTAGAGTTTCATTATCAGTGACAACATGCAATTAGTTTTCTTTTGTGAGGGTTAAGAAAGAAGGCGATTTAATTGAGACAGTCTTCAAAACATGCAATGGATTTTCAGGTGGGCGAAATGACAAGCACCCCACTTAAGCTAATTTTAATCCAACGATTGATCCAATAGATGATGGAAACTTGTACCGGATTTCTTGGAGAATTACTTAACCACTGATTATTATTATTATTTTTTTGACTGACATATGTGTCTGCGGTGATTTTTTCTGCAGTATTTCTACCGGCGTTAGGCTACATCCCAAGAAATTCTTTCCAGTAGAAGTGGGATCCCAGGTTGGGACATTATCTTTAACACTTCTATTAGTAGTGGAACCTTTTCTATAGTAAGTTCAAAACCTCAAAAATCACTCCAATTTTTAACTCAGATGGTGCAGCGGACCCTAACAATTACAGACCGATCTCTCAGTATCCTATCAGTGTTCAATAGAGTTTTCGAGAATCTCATGTATAGTTGATTAGTTAAATTCATTGAATGTAACAGTTTGTTAAACAACGCACAATATGGATTTCGCACTGGTCACTCAACTACGCATGCTCTGCTAGACAATGTAAATACTATCCAACACAACACGGACAAGAAACGTTTCTCTTGCGCTTTATTTAATAGATTTAAAAGAGGCTTTCAACTCAGTAAATCATACCATTCTGATTGCAAAGCTAGGTTATTATGGAGTATTGGGGTGTGTAAATAAATGGTTCTATTCGTATTTGTCAGGAAGAACACAAACTACTGAAGTCGACAGTCAAGTTAGTCCGAAGGAGATTAACCTTTGTGGAGTCCCACAAGGGTCTGTTCTTGACCCTTGCTGTTCTTCCTTTGCTTTAACATAATCTAAGCTTCTAACAAACTTAATGTTTTCCATTTTGCCGATGACACAACCTTAATTTATGCTCACAAGAACTTGAAGAAGCGGTTGTGAACCACCCTTACAAAAACTATGCGACTGGCGTATTGCCAACAAGCTAACATTGATCGAACATTAAAAAATGTAACTTCTTTGTTTTTCGACTTTACCAAAAAATCACTTCCGATATTAAAGTGCTGGATAACTATCAGAATAAAAATATTCCATAAGAAAATGGAGACTATATAAAATCTAGGATTATTGATAGACAATCTTGTCTTGGAAACATCACATAAACTACAAAAGTACCAAGGTTAGTAGATCAGTAGGTCTGATAGCTAAACTCAGGCACTACATTCCCCAAGATACACGCGATTTGGGATCAGACGTCTAAATCACTTTTTGACAAACTTTTACGTTTACAAAAGCGAACTCTAAGATTGATTTTTCAAAGATAAAAAACAAAGTGCAGTTCCACTTTTTTGTGAAAACTTAGATTCCTCCCTTAAATGTTTTGTACATATTATCACTCTCTGATTTAATGCATGCCGTTCTTCAGTTAACAAATCAGCTCCTCAAAAGCTATGCAATCTATTTATCGAAGTAAGCGATGTTCATTATTACGCTACAAGATCTTTAACCTCTAAACCGTATTATTTCCTTTTGCTGTCCCTCTTTTCTGTATTAAAACTTTCCATCAAACGTTCAATTGTTGTTCTCGAGCTCCATAGTGAAACATTATAGATTTCCATTTTTTTCTCGAGAACAATACTCAATTATACTAAACCACCAGCAACTATTTTCGCTTCTTGCTCATTTTTTTCTTTTTATTTGTTATTTATTCCTTAAATTACAATACAAGTAAATTTTTCCTACGTTTCTTTACTATTAAGTGTTGTATTCTGCCTTAATAATTGTAAAACACCGGCCAGCCTCGATTAGTTACTACGACTTGCAGGTCAGTGGTGTACTTATTGCTTTTTATAAATTTTCTTTTTTAAAACAAATAAATTGAAATTAAAATTTGAAATTGAAATTGAAGTTGGGAGAGTACAAGTTTTTTCCTGACCGTTTTTCCCACGTGACCCTGTTTGACCTGTTTCCCTGTCCAGTCCATCTCGGCCGTTATGACCCGCGCGATGCCCGGTACACCAGGTATTCCTGGAATACCAACTACTGTTTGACCTGGCTGCAAATTTTTTTTTCTTTCTGTTTAATTTTTAACACGATAAATTCCGGGTAAAGAGGGAAAGCGAAACATTTCGAAACGCGCAGCTCAACTGAAATTGTGACTCACCCTGAGTGAGCTTCTTTGCAACTAATTTTAAGCCTCCACGAGCCGTACTTGACAGGAACAAGGAAAATAGTACACGCACTTACAAATTCTATTTAATTTGTTGCTACACACTGGAAACTGGAAAAAAGGAAGAATGTTCAGTTATATCGCATATAAACAGCTCTCAGATTCACGGCATCCAACTAATGCAACTTAGCGTACGACTGTTTAATTTTTGAATTGACGTAAGCTTGCCAAGTAAGATTCAGTTGATAGAATCTCAACTGCTGAAAGGAAATGAGTTTAAAGCTGCTCCGTCTAGCTTCTTGACGTTATGCGCTCTATGAATGGTTTATTGAGAACGATGCTCTGCTTTTGAAATTCAGTTTATCAGTATAACTCCTAACACTAAAGAAAATCGATCGATTTCTTGAATACTAATTTTAAAGGTTTTTCTTCCTCGCTTATGTTTTTGTTTTTTTTGACTCAATAAAAAAATTAGGAGGGACCAAACTTTTCCTTTACAAGCTTTGTGAAATAAAAAGAATAACTCTGGTTATAAACCGAATGCGAATTAGTTGTAGCTTCTGCAGAAACTATAGGAGTTTGTTGGCAGGCAAACTCAGGTTTTTCACAGCATTTAGACTGAGGTATTGTTTCCAGTGAATAACATTTGTAACTAATATACTGATACGCGGGAGTTGTCAAGCTAAACTCACTTTATTTTTCAATCCTTATACACCCTTTTTTACAAGAACAATTGCATTATATAGGAGTAACGAGGCTTAGATTCGGGCCAAAGTTTAAGAACTGTTTAACAACAAGCTGAGCCTTGGGCTCGATAACTAGTCATTCTTTTTAAAGGCTTCAACAAACTTCGACCTTTGACTAGGCAATTCAGAAATGATTCGCAGCTTTTCTGCTTTAATCAGCGATTTCATCAAATTGTATACGTATCCAGCAGGCAGTATGTAGTTGCCTCGAGGTTATATTTCCTAACAATTTGTTTTCCGGTACATGATTGCACTACCGGCAGTTTTTAATCGATTTAAAAATAAGAACAACTCAAAACAATTCAACGGCTCCAATTGCCAAAAACTAAGAACATTGAGCCTTGTATGGCCATTTTAGTGGTTCTTATAGTTATGAAAAAAATGTGTATCAATTACAACTAATCCTTATTTTATCGTACGATTAGATTACTGCTTGCTCAGTTTTTGTAACTAATAAATAATGTAGACAGACACGTACAAAATATGAACTGGTCATTTAATTACTTTCATCTTTAAAAAAATCAAGCCGGCACTGTTGGGTTGAGTATCTACTAGTACAAAGAATCCAAATCGTACTAAGAGCATGGCTGTAAAGAACAGGATGTTTGAAGCTCAGGTAATTTTTATCTTAACTAATCGAGCTCATGACAGCACTTATAATTAATGATTATATAGACCGTGTAATAAAAACATCCCGGCCGAATTTAACATAAAAAGACAAACATGTTCTATTTTGGCACTATCCGGCTATTTTTATGTCGCTCAGTTCAGTTTACTGTTCAACCCAGCTTGAACCGACACGTTCAGAACATGTTGAGTGAAGTGTTTACAACTATTTTTCGACGAGGTAAAAACCAGAAGGGCAATACACATGAAGTGCGTTCAAATCACACAGTTTGTAATCTTGTGATAAACGCAATAGCGTTATTTCTATCGGTTTTCTATTTTTTGTTTGGATCCTTTTATTTCAACTTTTTAAGACTGTGGAGACGGATGTGTTTGCCATAATCATTGAACTGAATTTCAGTATTTCCTCAAAGAACTGCGTCAAATATTGATTTTGTGATGGCAGTTTTTCATAATTAAGTATGTTTCAAAATATATAAAATGATTTTTAGTGAACGTTTGAATTAGAGCACGTAGGTAGAGGACATGACGCTATAAGCCCTTTAAGCGCAAAACAAAGTCACAAAACAAAAACGCAGAGACATAAATCGAGACGAACATGCTATCTAGTTTGAACTTTTTCAATTGCGCCATATCACGTGATCGTCCAAAGACTTTTTCATCTTGCTCAGTTTTGTTTTTATCTCAACTTTACTCTCTTGTTCCTTTGAAAAATTCCAACAAAAGCTTATATGAATATTTCGTACTTTTCAGGGTCAGTAGAGAAAATTTGATGAAAAGGGTTTAAGTCACGAACACGTCGACCAAGTCAATAGCTAGCCGTTACTTATTACGAAATCATTTGGTAAATCAATCGTTAGGGAGGAGAAAGATTTCTCACTGGAGCGCCGCATATCAAAGATCGTGAAGCGAGTCTGAGGCTTGTTTACTGAGTACTAGCAAGATAAAGCCATTCAATTTTAAGGACACCGATTCAACTTATAAAGGCCATACTCCTAAGTTAACCAACTGCTGTGATTTTCGCTGAACTAAGCACACGGATATCATTTCTCGAGAAAACAGGAAATATCTTTCTGGAATGAACACCAAAAAAAAGATATTTCAAATGGTATTTTTTCTGTTTGTTTTTCTAGATCTAGTTTCCATGAGAGGAAATATCTCAAAGCTGTACAAAGAGCATGTTGTCATTGGCATTTAAAAACCAACCGCTTAGAAGTGGTGTTGGTATGTGTTTATTAGGAAAGTTATTATCGCACGTACATTGACACACTTTTCAAGGATGTAACGGAAGGCTTTCTTGATAACCATGTACCGCAGGCGAGTCAACAGATTGTTGCCTGCTGGGATGAGCACAGCATTATTTTCCCCTTAGTGACACACGAGCTCTACCTACCAAGGTCATACCAACCAGCACTAAAGAGGTTTAGAAGAAAACGAAATCGAATAAGAAACATTGAAATTGGAGGTTATTGCTGTATATTGCTACTAGAAACACATCTCTCCCATCAGTTTAACATTTGTGTAGTTATTATTGAAAATTCGTGAAAAATGTTTCAAGCTAATTCTTAGTAGCTTGCAACACTGGCATTTGGTTGCTGAATCAAATTACTACTAATATTAGCAAGCCATTATCAGAATATTTAAATCAAAATTAACAGGTTACTTTAGTATAAGTGTTAGGCTGACAAAGTTAAATTGTGTTTTTTTTTTGTGATATTTGGTTGTTAACCTCGGGTTCTTGTTGTAGTGCACATACACCGCTCATTTGTGTGGCCAGCCTTTAACTTGGTGGCCTTCTTAACGTAAAAGCCTTGCGAAGACATGAGGATGCACTTAAAGTTTTCGTTGTCGCCACAAAATTGCCTTATAGTGTATTGTCACGTCCTCACGATCTTATAGCTTTCAACTTCAAATTGTTTTGAATTTTTTGCTCTAGAAAAAAACACTATGTTAAAGAACAATGAAAGAACTTTCTTTGAAAAAATTAGAACGTTTGCGTTTTGAAGTGAAATTGGAGCGGCCAAAATTAGGAACAAGCTGACTCGGTCTAGCTATTTTTCTCTTTTAATCAGTCATTGCTTCAAATCAGTTGTACCGAAGTTGGTTCCTTTCGATTCGTTTTCCCATACATAAATTGCAATACCTTAGGCTTAGTTTTTATTCGATTCAAATCACACAGAGGAATAAGAACAACGTCGAGAACAAATTGAGAAACGTTTTAGGCTAAAATCGCCAAAATTGAGAACAATGAGCTTCGCCTTCGGCCATTTTTACTGGTTCTCATATGAAAAAAGTGTATATAAAAATAAGAACGCCATTTTTCACATTTTTTCAAAAAGGGCCAACATTAGAGTTGATATTGTGTTGAAAAAGGGTGCGCTAAGTTTTCCTATGTAATCTTAAATGAATGTATAGATAAATCTACTTCAACTTAAGAATGAAGTATAAAAATCTCTTGTGTGTTGTGTTTGTATTTTTGACAATGCGCGTTTTGAATTTAAGCGCTGTCATTGTTTCCCAACTGTATTTTCAAAAGCTCATTTGACACACGAGTAGGCCCCCGGCTTTTATAAATAGTTTAATTAATTTTTCTTAATCAAACACTCTAGCGGGTATCCTTATCTTTTCAACTGCAGAAATTCCTTAATGATTATATCAATTTAAATCTTTGGTAAAGATATCGGTTCAGTTTCGAACTGCCTCGATAACTGTGCCTTGTAATATTCTAGGTCAGCAAACAGTTGTTTTCGTGAGAGTTTTGGCAGAACCTTTCTTTGCCGTTTAGTTGGTGGAACTTGCAAGAGTTTTCTGTCGTGCTTCGAATTCGAAAGCGGTGGCTTCTTCTCAACGCGCCGTTGTTCTTCAATACTTTCGACCTCGTTAATTCTTAACTTAATTGCGGGGAGATGAAAAGCCCCCTTTGTAAGTTTTGTGTCCTTGTATTCTTCTTTCTCATTCTGTACATTAAAATTCTCAGTGATACTAAATCTTTCCCTCATCTTGTTTCTTTCCTGCTTTTTCTTCACGTAAAGTCCGTCTAACTTGTCCGCTAGTCGAGTGTGCTCTTCCCCCAAACCAAACATCCGTTTCTCTTTATTCCTTTTAGATTTATACTTCATCAGAATCTGCTCGAAAGAATCTGGCTGTTCGTTTAATTCTTTCGTTGGTTGCTCTGCTTTGGATATGCTTGGTTTGTCAAAATTTGTAGCATGATTTGGCCGAGTTCTCCGGTTCTTCATTTGCGTGTTTGACTCAGTGTGGCTTTTGTTAATCTCTCTGTATCTGGTCGAACTAACACCTGAAATGTCTGCGAAGAAAAGCTGATTTCGAAGGCTGTCAGGAGGTCGAAAACTTGTGATGACTTTGTAATTCACGGCGCTTTCGTCCTCCAAAACTCCGTCTTGTGTGTATACAACGAGGTTTCCATCTTTACCTTTGTGTTCAAACTTGCTCAAAGAGATTCCTTTGCTTTCAGAAGCAAGCATTGTCTGTTTTCCTTTTTCGATGGCAGATTTAATCCTAGCGCTCTTTATCTCCTGCTTGGTGTGGACAAGTTTTACAACAGCCATAGCTTCTCTGTCATTATTATTCATATTTGTGTAATCTTGAATCGTGCGTGGACCTTATGATGCCCCCTTTAGCGCAGGATTAAAAAGAACTCACGGTCATTCGCTGAAGTCACTGCAAAAGTACAAGATCAAGTCAGGTTTCATGTTGAATCAACACCGTGCCTTATTCGCGGCTTGACACAAACCCAGTTGACAACGAGACGTCAACAAACCGTGTCAAGAACTTAGAAACAATAGGTTCTATTGACAGGTTTTACTTTAGTGAAAGGTTAAGTTGAGTCAAACCACATTCAGCGAGTTTTTGTTCATACGGGACTGATACATAACTTCTCAGCTTCTCAGCTCCGCTTGCGACCGGATACATCCTGTTCAGGCTATTGTTTGCGTTTCAGTGATTTTAGCAACAAACAAATCGCCACGAAATAGTTAACATTTCCTGTGATCGTAGACCACTGTTTTATGTTACAGTACTTGGTCCTGGAGCGAGTCACGGTCACGCTTCAACTCAATGAAAGCTGACACTCGAAAGAAACACGAGACGCTAAAAAGCCGGCTGTGTTGTAAATAAAGCTCAGTCGAGTGAAGCGGGCGCTTAAGAATAGACCAGGACAAATATTGACAAATATTCTCACCATTACATTAATTGAAAGAAACAAAGGTTCTTCGCATACCTTTGCAAGCACTATTACAGAAAGTGAAAACTGAAGTCTTACGCCACAAAACCAAAAGCAGGGCATAATTCACAATGGCAAGCGTAAGTTCCACGGGTTCTGCCTTCCCAATGATAACCAACCGCGTGTACAAGGGATCTATCGATGAGGACGAATTCGATGACGATCAGTTCCCTCTCCCGCCGCCACCAGTTCCAAGTAGCTCCTCCATTCCTTCAAGACATCATTTTCCAAGCTCACCATCTTACGAAAACAGTCGCGAAGAATTTGCAGACGAACCGCTGCATCAGTATGAAGATATGAATCGGCTAGCCGCGCAGGTCAAAATGCATGGTCGAACACCAAGCCAAAAGCCGCGCAAGAAAGCGAATGAAGTCTATGAAAGAGTACCGAGAGGTGAAACTCAATCAAGCTTTAAGAAATGCGGTCGCTCCCACACCAATTCTGGTTCTTCAGACAGTTGTGATAGCGGGAATGGAGAGAAAGAACGCGCGAAAACTATCTGGCGATTGATCACTGTTGTTACGTTCGTCTTAGCGCTTGTCTCTCTAGTGGCCTCTATGTTGGTTCTGCTCGGAGTTGTTGCCCCGAGTTGTGGCTGTGTGAAGGAAGTTCCAAAACAAAGCCGTGTTATAGCGCATCCTATACCAAATGAAGACTTGTCAAAGGATTTAAAGGAACTAAGAAGAAACATCACTGCCTTGCACTTCATGCTGGAAGTTAGAGACGCGAACATCTCAGAACTAAAGAAAAGTAATAATCGACAACAAGACCAACTCGAGAAACTAAAGAATCGACCCATCACTGTTATTGCAAATGGCCGGGCGAAATTAAATGTTAGCGCTTTACGAGGGCCGAGGGGACAAAAGGGAGATCAGGGAGCACAAGGAGTAGTTGGCCAACAGGGACCTAGAGGGCCACAGGGAAAACAAGGGCCGGGAAACCTTACTCAGTGTACGTACCATAGATTGGATAGCACCCCATTCACTGCAGATGAACAAGGGTCAGGCAGCGACGTCGTTTTACACGAACCCCAGGGTCAAAAAGTTCTAGGAGTAACTTGCTCAAGTCTTGGGACCACGGAATACAATCTTGAATCAACAACAAACCCTACTTTTGGGTATCGGCAATATAAGTGTATTTGTAGAGGGAAGTCGAGGTATTTTCCTCTTGGTGGCCCAGGTGACGGGACAGCGAGGTGCTACCTTCACTACTGGATGTGTCCTACCACGTCATGAGAAATTATGACTCGTATTTCAGTTGGTTATAGATTGCACAGAACGTTTTCTCAAATCACAGTGAATTACTCAAGTATTTTGAAAAGTTGAGATTCATCAAGTAAGTTATCACAGCGCATTGTACTGATATACTTACTGTCTTAAAATAACTAGAAGGCAAATATTTCTAAGAAATTACTTGATCATGTTACTTAATAACTGCGACAAGGAAATTTCGATACGCATAAACGTAAAAGGTTTCAGATATCAAAAACAAGCTGATTCCCTTATTTCATTTGTTTTCGTGGTATTTTTATCATAATTAGGCCGGCTGAAAAGCACAGTTTTTCAAATAGTTTATTTTTTTTTTATTCCTGTTCGATTATTGCACACTGAGGGAATGTTCAAAAGAGAAAACTACTGTTTACAAGTCACCTTAAGGGTAACATCACTCAGCTCCCGATTAATTAATTACTAAAATAGCTCTCTTGTAAATGATTAGATTTTCAGTTAGGATTTCCATGCCAATAATTTGCTTGATATAGCTGGTTTTATAGTTAAGTATTCACGCAGTACGGAGAACTATGCAGTTGGGAATATATATTTTCGTCATAGCTATTGGCTGCAACTTGAAAAGCAAGTATGTTCGATCGATTTCCGTTCGGTAATCCATAGCCGCGTAAAAGGAGTTTCTTCTGTCTGGCCTATTTGGCCTTGCACGGTCAAGCTGATTGAGTCTCAAGTAAACTTGTTGTTTGCAAGTCGCGCCCGATGTGTAACAACCTTAAAGTTGTGAGAAGTTATATTGTTTAGTATTTCCTATAATTTTCTAAACAGGAAACGGTTAATCTGCATAACTGTAGTTCATTGAAATACATGGCGGTTTGAAACCCGGTCCTAGTTAACATCTCGGCGGATTTAAAAACATGATTCTTATATAATTAATTAATTGCTTCATCGCTTGTCTTGATAACTATTGTTTGTTTATCAAGAGGTTCTGGGGTGTGGGAGCTGCTTCAAATCCGGGTTCCATTCATGATCATCTACCTTTTGCACAAAGTTGTTCAGAAGTAAAGAGGAACCCATGTTAGTGAATCTTAGAAAACTGAAATAAATTGATACTCAGTTAGGAAGAAAAAAGACATCGGTTTTGAAATGGGTGAATATATTAACTGTTATTTGCGTGACTTATTACAACACCTTTTGAGACTTCATTTTGAAGTTACTAAACTGAATAATGTAACTCGGTTGTTAACAGAACAAATTATGAATAAGATAAATTCGTGTTGAAGTTTGCATCATAAAGAACGAAATTTACACAATCATAAGTTTTCTAATTAACAAGAGTAATTTGAACTTCGAAGTTAACAAAAATTATGTATATGCTGGATAAATAAAACTGTCAAATCAATCAGACCATTAAATTATTCTATTAATCAGTAAAATCACCGAGCGTATTGTCTTCATGGGAAAGTATTTCAGTCATAAAAATAAATGATTATTACTATGTTAAGTTTTAGAGCTCGACCAATACTAACAATTATCATACCACGCATGCTTGCTAGGTAGGGAAAACGCGAGTTTTGATTGATGTATCGTGCATCTTCGACTCCAAGTTTGCTTTGTTTATTTCGATAAATAGCCTTATATTTCTGTTTGACAGCAGACCGTCGAATATCCATGCGTCTAGCTGAAGTACTCGATCGATACTCGAGCTTACAGCCACTTATAAACCAGTAACAGACGTGTTTATTGTTAGCTAGCATATTTTCCAGCTTCTTGTGAGTTTTTTTCTCATCTAGTAATTTTAATATCTGGAGAGAAATATCTTTCTTTGTTACACTGCTTGACATCTTACTAATAGTTATGGAACTGGAAAGATTACAAAGAAATCTTAAAGTACAATTGAGAAATATATGGCGGTATAACTTTTTAGCATACTGTATAACTTTGTAACTCTTGTAGAGGTTTACTCAAAAGAGATTGATTGAGAATCTAGTTTAACCAAGAACCTTTCGGATGCTCCCAAAAATATTATTCTTGTACAAAAAACATCTGAGTCACAGCTTTCAGCTCGAACTTTTTTCCTACTCAATTTAGCTTCTTTGTTTATTTTGAGTTCAGCGGAAGCGCTTCGACAAGTGTTTTTGCTTCAAAACTCTTTGATACTTCATAGAGATGCTTGAGTTAAGAAATGTGTTGGGAGTTCTTGCATGGAATTCGTCTTCTCCAGACTATCTGTTGACCTCGAAACAGCATAATTGCCGTCTGTGTTGTGTATATACGCAATACAGGAGCAAAGTCCAAGCTATTTAAGTCACCAACCGCCTAGAGCTTCACCTTACCATGTATTAACTAAAGCTATTATCAAAACATCACGGAATAACCAATAGCACATGACCGACACTAAATTTGTTGCATCAGTTTTTCATCTTTTCTTTTTCTCTTAATTCATTAGATAGCTTCGCTGATCGATCTGTGTTCGTTTTTCAAAAGTTTTCGTATTTTTTCTCCTGTTTATCCCCTGGTTTGTTCAACTCTTCAAATACTAGCGTGTAGCCAACACTTAATAAAAGGAAGTTCGAACTGAAGCCACGAGTCCCATTGCCTGTCAAATACTGAACTATGCATTAGACAATGCACGCTGGAGAAAGAATTAGAAAGTTCGTCTTGTCGAAAATATATATTCCCAACTGCATAGTTCTCCGTACTGCGTGAATACTTAACTATAAAAACAAGAAAGTGAGATGAACATTTATCACTGCGCCGGTTGTAAATGACTTTTTCTTAAATAACTGAGATAACATGGCTTTAGCTGAACAGATTATCAAACCGTAGTTTACGAGATTTAGTTGCTAATAAAAACCTTTTTTAGTTAAGTTCTCTTGTCATGTGTTAGTCCTATTGATTTTCGCTTCCTTCCGTAACTCATTTTGCTTCGACAGTTGTTTGATCTCGTTTAAGACTAGGTTGAGAATACCAAGACTTAGTTTACGAGATTTAGTTGCTAATAAAAACTTTTTTCAATTAAGTTCTCTTGTCATGTGTTAGTCAGTTGTCTGATCTAGTTCAAGACTTGATTCAGAAAAATGTCGAAACAGACAGCTTGGTGTTAAAAGTGAAAAAACATGTTGTGTTTATCCGTAGACAGCTACTTGTAAGCGTTTAATTGATATCAGCGATAATTCTTTGTTCTGTAACAGACATTTATAAACTGAAACTTATTCGCTGTGTTATTGTTTACTAAACTTTGTTCTCAGCACACTGTTCAAACAATAGATGAACGAAAACAACTACAAACTGGAATATTTCCAGGCCCTGTTAATTGACTTTCTATTTAGTTGTTTGTTAATGAGACATGTTTAGCGTTCAAACTTGTTACATTGTTGAAGTCCCTCGGATGTGCTAAGTTTCTAGTTTGCTGCAAAGTTGTATCAAATTTTGAACCCAAAAGCGGTTGAATTTTCTTAGAGGGTGTATTCTATTTTTGGCTGTGGCAAAGCAAACAGTTGTTGTATCAATTCACAGACTGAAAGAATGTTGATGAGTTTATGAAATGCATTGTTCTTTTGTTCGGAACTGATAACTCGTTTAGATAATGTGTACTTAGTTCAGTACAAAGCAGTACGTATATACAAGGTATATTTCTTTGTGAGTAATTTTTGTACGGGTGTAAAAATGAACTAAGGATTGAGTTATTATGTTTGAAATGATGTTTGTAAAAAGAATAATAATTTTTGAGCAATGCAAAAAATCATTAAATCAATAAATGTTTATAAAACTGTATTTGACAATTTATCCGTTTGAGCTCCTTTCTTCTTGACTTTGAGTGTGTGGATTTGTGGCGTTTTCTCTTTCTTGGAAGGCTCAGTAATCCTTGCTAAAAAAATTGGAAGCTATAAGTTTAAAACTTCAAAAATGTGCTGTATAACCTTAAGGTTTAACACATGGAAAACTAGCCAGATTACCGCAACCCTATATAAAATCAATTTGGTTTCAATCGCAGTATCAATAGCCCCGGGCTGGATAGATTAAAAAAAAAAACTAGTTGCCATCTGCCTCTGTAACAATTTTAGTTAGAGAAACAATCCTGTCAGTTTTATGCTTGGCAAAAAACAGCATATTGTTTCCGTTTCGAAAATAAGTTCTGCTCGGAAAAATTCTCTAGAACTGAACAGGAGCAGCTCAGCGGGTGATGATATCGGTGAATTAAAGCGCCAGACTTCCTATAAGCATCCGAAAATCGTGCCAAAACACGTAAAATTGATGCCAAAGTGCTTTCATAGTTTTTAACTAATCTGTGTCAAAGGTTATTGTAGAGACTAGACAATCATGTTTATGATACCGTTATCAAAAATGTATGCATCCCCTAAGTGTTTACTCTAAGTCAAAGAGTTTCGAGATAAACAGAAAAATCCACACAGACTTAATCTGGTTTTATAAAAATGAACAACAGTGATCATGTCGTTGAAATGCCAAGCCCTTTTTACAATTAATGAGAAATTAATTGGTTTTAGTCAAAAAACAAAATGCAAGAAATGTAAAACTAGTTCAAAAACGTTAACATCGATTTTTCTAAAGTTTTTTAATTTAATGATCAGTTTTGAAAAACTTAACTTTCATTTATCCGTTTAATGTTTTGAAAAATGAATCAAATGAAACCAACAGTTGAAACAACTGATGAGAATTTGAAGTTTGGTAACTTGAGAAGAGAGCTAACCTTGGCTGGTTTCCCAAAAATTTAGAGAGATCCTTCTGCCGGGAAATTAAAGAAGTATCACATCGACTCGATAACGTCATCAAATGGTAGACCGCTGTGAATTTCTGTTAAAGTCTTTATTACGTGTTTATGCTGTACGACAGTATACAGCCACGAAAAACTGCTTTTGGGTTGTAACGACATTGAAAAGAAAGTTAAAAAACTATGTTGCCTTCTTGAGAACGTAACAAAATTAAAATGTTTCAAAAACTCGTTCTTTGTCCTGTAAACAATTACAAATGTCAGATGCTTAGAATTCTCTCGAGCCCAAACTACATGTGGTCATGGCTTAAGAATCAGGTTCCCTTTCTGCTTTGTTATTTTTTGCCTCTGGTTACAAGACTTGACGACAAGTGGAAGTTAACTCCCTCGCCTTAAAAAGGCTTTTGGATTAAACTACACCACAGTGATACTTTTGATCTGATTTTAGACGTCTATCAGGGAAGTATCAGTTTTAAAATATAATTGAAAATGAAAAGAAAACGACAAATATGATCAACTTATGTCAACAGTTTGTTACACTACACAACCGCCGGACTGACTAGCAATTCATGATCTAGAACTTTGGCCGTCTGAACTTAGTTTTTATTGCTGAAGTTAAGAGCGGTAAGCCTTTTGTGTCGGCAATGCAAGCATCTTTTACCTATAAATTACTTATAAATTACCTATAAAGCCGGACTAGCTATATCAATTCTCCCTGCTGCCTCCCCGAGATGATCGATAAAACTCCTGGCAAGTGAAGAAAAATGCACAGTAAGAACGACAAATGAAGGTAGCGGTGGTTTTGTTGCAAGATCAATTATAATCACTTTTGTAAAGCAGAAACGGAAAAGATAATAAAATTCTGGCTCTACGTGTTCACTATAAATACTGAACCGGCTTAAAAGTCAAAAATGACTTCTTGTGAAAACTGACTGACAACCAAATGAAAAGCCGGCTTTGACGACAACGCCATTATACATTTCTTTTTAAAAGTTTCAAAACTTTCAAAAAGCTGTATCTGACAAAATTTTGTTGTTCAGTAAATGTTGTGTTTTAAATTTTATTTTGCGCGTGTTTCAGTTCCGGGCGTGTTGGCGTTGCTAGAATTTTTTTTAGCACTCTCCGCGCGTGATCGGGATTATGAACATTATTTTGCATGAAAGGAAGTTCTCGTGATTCAAGAACGGATTTATATTCAAGTGTCTCAGTTTAGAACGGTCTTCAGCTTTACGTTTTTGTAATAGTGCCAAGAAATAAGTTGAAACTAGAGGTCGGAACGAGCAGGCCTGTTGATAGGGATCACTGTCATCTCATATACTGTGTGCGAGGCCTGACAAATCCCCTGGCCGGCCCTGTTATGCCCTGTATGCCCTGTCGGTATGCCCCGGTCGCAAAGGCGGTCACGTACATGTTCTTCGCTCTTTGAAGAAATGATATGTAAACTCTGGCTGGGTCTGAACGGCAATTTCAATCTCAGTTTTTTTTCTAAATAAAATTATTCCACACAGTGAAGATGTATAAACTGAATAACAAAGGCTCCACAGTGCAGTTCTAGTACTAGTATGCGGATGTTGGAGTCTTATACTAGAGAACTGGGTCAATGAGTCAGTATCAGTCTTGGCACCGAGAGCCGTAGTCAGTTTGTGTCATATATATCAGTAAATCGAAAACTTTCCACTTCTGCTTTTCAAACTTAAAAACCATCTCAGATACGTCTATTTGAAGTACCTTTTGGAAAATCAAAATAATTTTTCGCGGCGGTGAATTAAGAAAAAGTGCCGATCGTTACTTCTTTGTTTTCACTAAATTTACTTTCAACTCCTAACACTAAAAAAGGTACACACGTTTCGGACACACAAGGTTTATTATTTCTGGACAGTGTTACCAATATTCGGCTAATCGCTTGTGAAGCTTGTCTAGTCATGTATTTAATCTGCCAAAATGTTTGTTCACTCAGGACCAGGGTATGAAATAAACGGTTACACTCTTCTATTGTTTATAAGAACCTTTTTTTATAAGAATTTAACACGAGACGTGAAAATTGCAAAAAATTTAGGAACATGTTAAGAACATGCATGCTGAGGCTGAGGAAAGGTGAAGAACATTTATTTATGATGATAACCAATTGCAAATAACTAATACAGTGTTATTAAAAAAATGACTTTTGGCTGGCTTTTTGACTAAAGTTTGCTGAAAACAATTTTACATCACATGCTTTTTCTTTAACGAAATCGCAATTCTTACAGGGGAGGGGGGGGGGGGAAGGGAAGGGTCTGCGACAAGACAAAACAAGACAAGATTTTTACTAGGTCCTTGTACTGCTAAGACTCATCGGTTATAATCCTAATAACACTCGATTTCGCGGTCTGCGGAACCGCGGATATGGCCAAACAGTTGCAGATTTCAACAATTATTTCAGCGGATCTGCGGATCCAATAGATACGAAGGATTCGAATTTTGACCAAAACAACTTGTGCGGATTACGGATTCAAAGCATTGAGCCGAACTGCCGGATCTCTCAACGGCCTGGCCGGATCGACGGGTTTAGCAATTGCGCGGGTCGGCGGATCATATACCCCCGCCACCAATTCCCCCC
>JAOBAT010076587.1:0-20459 GCA_026413305.1 Hydrozoanthus tunicans | reverse complement strand
TTCTCCTACTTTTCCCCTCGAAATCCTTCTTTTGTCCTACTTTTAAAAGAATTTTGGTCCTACTTTTTCACCTGTGTGTACTTGAAAGCCTGCATGTATCGCCAATTTACAGCATCAACAAAACCATGTAAACTCACTCAGAGATCTCGGCTTTGGGTACTTGGATTGTTCTCAATTGAAATCCATTGGTAAGGCCGCACTCGAATATCTATGTTGTGTTTATACATATGAAACTAAAGGACACCAACATTTGAAAAAAAAGTAAGTGTTTGTTAAATGTGTAAGTTTGTGAACCTTTTGTTTTTCGTTTCCCTTCTTGCAGAAGACAGGAAGAGGTTTTAAGCCGCCCAAGATAGAAAAATGTTTTGCATGTACCAAAACAGTTTATCCAATGGAGAAGTTGTCTGCAGATGGAAAGCTTTTCCATAAATTCTGTTTTAAATGCAGCGAATGTAAAAATACACTGAGGTGAGTACGCTTGTGACAACTGGAGTGTGCTGGTCAAGTGAAAGTAAGAACGAAGTTACACGGCAAAATGTTGCTGTTTGTATAAATTTATAAAAACATGACACAATACTATTGAAGGCTTTGTCTGGAGTTTTTCTAGTCAAAACCTTAATCCTCTTGAGATCCCAAACATGGCAGATTATTGTAGGTGAATTCTCCCAATTACGATCCTTGCTTTTCATGAAACTGTAGTAAAGCTGCAATTATGCGTTGTCGAAACTTTGTGGAACAATGAGCGAGAGAAGTTTCACAAAGCGATGTTACACGGTGAAACTTTTGTTTTTGTCTCAACTTCAAGTGGTGTGACTGTTGCAGAAGTAGAAAGCGGTTCCACCTATCGCCGGTGAAACCTGTCGCAACGGAAATTCAAAAAAGTTGCACGAAACCGACTCAACGCCTGCTGAAACTGTTTGCCCATCGTTGCACATAAGTTTCAGCGGCTTATTAAAGGAGAAATGTTTCTTTGACCTTGAATCAACTCCCATTTTTTTCCTAACTGGATGTCTTTTTCTGTTGTAGCAATGTGAGAATTAGTTGGTAAACATTTATAATTTCAAAATGAGTGATAACTTATCGAAGATACCAGTGTTAAAGCTGTTTTTTCACACCTCTGGTTTATAAAATTATATGAATTATCTAGGACGGAGGTGATTTTGAACGAAAAACTCTTTATGTTAGGAAATGTGAATTAAAAATCTATTTTAGGAATTGCTCTCAGAAATTTTAAGCCAGCTTATAAATATAACTTATTAAAACTCGTCGTTGTGACAGTTTATAAATGTTTTAAAACTATGGTCAGTTTTACATCTAAATCCGTGCACATTAAGAACGCAGGAGAGAGTTTATTTTGATAAGCTGTGTGTCATATATTCAACGGTATTATTTTTTCAAATGCTATTGTTAAGAACATAAAGTCTCTTCTGTTTTACCAAGCTGTGATGTGAAACAAAAGGAGCCATGTTAGTATTTAACTTGTTGCGTTTTTTATACAAAATGAAATAATATAAATGCCATCAAGACTGAAGCTTTAATCAGTGATAAGCAAGCTTATATAATGGCCAACTTTGTTAAAAGCAGAGAAATAACCTTCAGCTACTTAACGTCATATTAATCTCTTATTTATTTCAGACTTGGCAACTATGCAGCCCTTCAGGGCAAACTGTACTGTAAACCACATTTTAAACAGCTTTTCAAGAAAAAAGGGAACTACGATGAAGGGTTTGGACGCGAACAGCACAAGACACAATGGGCGAAGAAATCGGATCAGTCTGATGTCAACCCGTAAGAATTAGCTGAAGATCACGCCCTGGCAGTGCCAGACATAAAGAATGAAGTGCTGCTTTTAAAATTGTCTTTAGTAAAATTCCTTTAACCGAGTTAGGAAAATAAACGCTACTTAGGAACAGTTAAACCCATATCACCAGCTTCTTTGCCGTGAGAACAAGTACAAGCTATTATTATAATAACCAGTAAATTTGGCCGAGGCTAAATTTGTCACCGCAAATTTATCACTGGATTTGTTGAGACATTTTGCTGAGACGATTTGTAGTGAATTTCCCAAAATGAGTTTCATGTTCAATCCTTACCTTGGTAAGTTAAAGAACGAAGCCCAGTAGAGTTTTTAAGAAAAATAACTATCAAACGCGAACCTAAACTTGTTCTTAAATTTTGGCCAATCTTGGCCTCGCTGTTCTTGTAAAGTTGTTCTCATTAAAAAAAAGCGTGTATAATTTTAATTTGCATAATTGAGACGGTAAATTAGTTTGGCTGATTTGGGTTTAAAATTTCTTTAACACGCTAGCTTTTGCCTAGGGCATGCTTGATTAGTTTTTTTCTAGTCTGACAAGTATAAGTTAGACAGTTTATGAATGATGTTATGTTATTAACAGGAATGCTGTAATATATCTGCTACACGGAGGACAATTAGATTTTAACGACAAAGATTTATTGCCAAAAATGTCTAGGGGGAATTGGGTAGCCAATTTACAGGCAAATTTTTGATATTAGCTGACGAACGAACATGTTTTTCTTTAAGAGCGCAAAGCTAGATTATTGTTGTACAGCCAGCCTCAAAGTTTTTAGCATTTTTTTCATACTGCTCTTTTTCTCTCTGAAATTCTCAAGCCCGTATGGTTCTAGAGCGTAAGTTATGATTTTGAGTTAGTAGCTTGTTTTGCTTTTAGCGTTTCTTGATGTTATTGATTTTTCCCGTTCGCCAAATGGACACGTTTGTGAGAGTGTGGCGAATGCATCAGAATTGGAAAGATTCTGGAAGCAAATGAGAGAATACTTTGTTTCTTGTACACGCTGGTATCGCTTCTAGTTTGCTTTAAAACGAAGGCTGGTGCCTTCGTAAAAAACCTCACAGTTACAAATGAAATTATCATGAGTTTCCTTAACAGAAAACCTTTCTTCTACGAATCTGTGAAAACCAGGACAAGGGACACTTGTGAACTTTGACGTTTTGTAGGATTAACCTTTTGTAGCGATGGTTGATTATACTTTTGAAAAGCTAATAGAAAATGCCAATTGTAGCGACTGAAGAAAAAATGGAAATTTGGTGTTAGATGAAACGCAGATTGAAAGAATGGTAAATGGTTTTTCTTGCGAACGAATAGCTTATTTTAAGCAAATTCCAAAATTGTTGTTTTGAAAAGTAATATTGTGTTAGCCGAACGAGTAGTAGCTCTTTCAATTTAGTAATTTTTCGGACATGAGGTACTTAAGTTAACGTTGAGGTACCTCACCCCATAGTCATTTTAACTTCTATAGAAAAGATGACTTAGAAATATAGTAGAAAATTGGGTTAATCGAAACTTTTTGAACTAGACTGGAAGAATGAAAAACTGATATAAAAGAGCATGGAGAGCCTTTGTAAGAATATTTTTGTAGATTTTTGATAGAAGTTTGAGCGAAATAAATTCACTTTTCGAAAGGAGAACAGAAGTTTTTGTCTTTAAATTACTTTAAGGGCTTTATTATTTGGAACAGGCAAACAGCCTTTGCTCAGGAGTTTCGTATTTGTTTATAAAATGGCGGAATTGCGAAAATTTTGTCAGGCGCATATTCCTTTGTCAAGGCCGGGCCAGCCCGGTTGTGCAATTATACGAAAAAATTTAAGTCCGGTTTGCCGGGATCTTGGACGGTTATTACCGAGTTGTCGGCAAACCGGACTGAAAAGTTTTCATGCAATCGCGAGTCTAGTTTTTAGAGAGTTAATACTGATAGCCGGAATCTCGGAAGAAAAACTCTACCCGCTCAAACGGGCAAGCCCGTTCCATATAATCGGGGCCTAAAACTTGTTTGGGCAATGGGATAGTTATTTTTGCGGTAGTGGTGGATAGAAAAGTTACAAATCTGTTACAGCGTTAAAAGTTGTGGAATTTGAAAACGCATTTTCCAGGCCTTGAAAATCATTGAATTTAAATTGTTCCCCAGAGCTATGTTTTTTGTTGAAACTTTGAAAAATAAAAATGTTCCGGATAAACGCTCGTAACACCGTAAAATCCCTCTTTAAGCCCCCCTCCAGATATAAGCCCATCTACCGTATCAGTGTGTTCCTTTTGCGTTTCTTTTTAACAAGTGGCTGAGAACCTTTACACAATTACAATTATAATGATACCAAGAAAGGAAACAAATGTCTTTAAGTATTTATAATCTGTTCAACTGTCCAATCAACCCTTCAACACGACTGCGGCCTTGCTTTGTCAAAATGAAGCTACGAAACTGTTCTGAACGTTGAAATACAAATATGAACTTTGTTAATACTACCGAAAAGAACGTTTTTACACGGAAAACGGGGAAATTGAAAACGTTAAGTTTTGTAGTTTTTCTTTACTCACATTTGTTCCAGTTGATACTGAGTCGGTTATACAGATGTTTTTAGATAAATTTTTCGTTCAGTATAGTGACGCACAATTAATGTATTATTAACGTAACTCAAAATGCAATGGTATGTTGGTTTTAATTCGTTTCTCAGATACGTTTTATCTCGTCGTTCCGGAACTTTTTTTATTCCGCTTGTATTTAAGCCGCCCGGACATAAAGCCCGTCCAAAACCCCTTATGAAGTTATACATATGCCGAGGGTTTTAAAATGGGATTCTACGGAATGTACGTCACACATACGGCGTAAAGTGTGCGTAGTCAGTTTTGTTGGAGTGGATTTTTTGGTTTCTCGTTATATCTGAAAAATTCGTGTATTTTGATATCCCTAACATTTAACAATCTAAGAGTACACCCAGAAAACGGTCGCGAGAAATTCTGTTGACGTGAAACCACTCCCGAAATCTTCGGGGTTTGGGTAGAGTTACAGTCTGATAAGGGATATAGCCTCAAGGCAACCTACAATGAAGTAATCAGGCCGGGATTACTCGGACAGAGATGTTTATTAAACCAGTCCATTGCCCTGGTAGGAATCTGTTGCAGTTTCCCCTTATATGGGCCGAATGTGGTAATGACGTGTTTTGTCGGTGAGACTAGCCGACCACGCGCTCAGGAATTTCACAGATCAAGTCCCTACCACACTAACGAAATGCGTCGATTTCGATCCGCTTTCGCCTTGCAACCACACTTAAACAAAGTTGCAAAATTTTGAATTTGGAAAGTACACCGAAACAAAGTTTGAAACGCTCTGACAATTTGACCGAGCAGGTTTGGGCAAGAGTAAAGCACATGCTTTTGTTTGCAACTTGGGGAATTTTCGCTGCGAAGTTGCGAGAAAGCGAGGTATGTCCAAACAATGTCAAACATTGATTTAATTGATATTGAAACTACTCATTAAGCTGATCAATTTTGTTTTTAATTTATCGTTTCCTAAGTCTGTAAGATGACTGCATGCTTGTCATCCAACCCCGGTTCACCCATTGAGGTCAGACGGATGAACTCAAGTTCGTTTCATGTCTCGCAGTGCCTTTAACTAAAATAATTTAACGTGATATCTTCGTCGACCTTTTTTCCGATCAAATACTTTTATTTTCGGTAACAGCTGCTATTAAGTCGCACGACGAGGCAACGAAACCAAACCAATTCAGGATTCAGGCTTAATACTCTTATGAAGCTGTAGTCTTCTTGTAGACACGCCGCTATACAATGGTCAGATTGATATATAAAATCTTTCCGCAAACAGTTAAGTCCGACTTTAACCCCGCTTTCGTCGCGAAAACCCAGTAAACGACTACAAAACAAATGAAAGAAAATGTTTTCAGTTCGTAACACATCACTTTCTGCGCGCGTGAAGTATTTTAAAATAATAAACCGGGAGAGACTGGGAAAAATCTCTCGGTTCTAGGACCGGCCGAGCGGAACATAAAGCCCGGCAACAAAAAAGACAACATTTAAACAAAGTTTCTTTGGGAGATTGCTTTGGATTTTACCATGTTGCAATCTCGTCAAAAGGCTTGTAGCGCTATATGTGAGCTCTAGACACAAACGCTCACACTTTCAAGGTACCTAAAGGCAATGAAGTAAGGCTATACATTTCAGTGTCGCGGCCATCACTTACGCTCGCTTACGATAACGATCAGTGACTGTGTTTACAATTATGTTTAACCAAGGAGCTAGCTTAGATCAAAAAGTCACATCAGAGTCAAAGCTTGTTTGTGTTTGTGTCTGTGGTTGGAATTGTTACATGAGTTTCTTTGAGAAAAAATGAGTGACGCGTCGTTAGAGGCGATGGTAATCGAAGGCTGCAGGCCTCCGTACAAGAAAGCGGCATGGGTTCTTGGACAAGTTGGAACAGAAGGCTTGATGAAAAGAGCGCAGACAGCTCCCCAAGGAGTAACCAGAGCCAGAAGTTTCTCAACAGAAAAAAGAAGACCCAAGTACGTTTATGAGAGATTTTTAAAACTGGCATTAGTTTAGATCAGTTTTGAATTGAAACGAGTCATTCCATACAATACTAGTTTTACTATTTAGTAGAAATGAAATACAGATTTTTTTCCATGTACTTACCACTTCACATTCCGATGGGTGTGACCAAGTATGTTGCCGCAGAACAGCTCTCCAGTTATTATGCTGTTAAGCATCAGCTCTTGTAAGTTCTGTCACATCCAGATCTTTCATAACACAATCCCCCCAGGTCTTTTTCTCTTCTTTCCAGCTACTTCAAAGTCTGTGACCTTGCTAATCCAGGAGTCACTTCTCTGTACATGGCCATGTCAAGTCAATCTCTGTATTCTGAGGGCTATTCCAGATTGCATCCTTAGCCTCTCACATAAGGCCGATGTGTATGCTCTCAAGCATAGATATCTCATTTCTCTTTAGCCGCTCCAAGGCTCTAGCTATAGGTTTTAAGCGCCAGAACTTACTCGCATATAGCAAGTCACTAGTCACACAGGTGACTTAGATTTTTCCGCAACTGGCCAGACTAATGCTTTTACTACCCAAATTGGCAGAAGCTCCCTGAAGTTTTCCAAGG
This sequence comes from Hydrozoanthus tunicans, assembly GCA_026413305.1. Taxonomy (NCBI): domain Eukaryota; kingdom Metazoa; phylum Cnidaria; class Anthozoa; order Zoantharia; family Hydrozoanthidae; genus Hydrozoanthus; species Hydrozoanthus tunicans. The sequence continues at coordinate 13,535 of JAOBAT010076587.1, read as the reverse complement.
CACATCTTGATCTTGTCACGGTTGCAACATTGTGCTTATGTAAAGAATAAAATAAAATTATATATGAGGCTCATTCTTATTTAATATTTCTGGAGTTAGATGTATACCAGGTTTCTATAAATTCATGCCCTTAAAATTATTAGTTGTAGGTGCTTAAACCCAAACAAGCCACCCTTTTAGTCCTGGTTGATTTATCAGTATATATAGTATATAATACCTTCTCCTTTAAACATAGGTACAATAATTTTTGTATATTTATGTTTACATGACTTTGTGTCAAGGGCTTATTAGTGTCTTCTTCTTTTTTGGCTGAGAGATAAAACTGAGTTTTGTTTCTCATCCGAAAAAGAAGAAAAAGACGTTTATGAAGCCTTTGTTTGTGTTAAGAGGGGGTCCCACCCTTGAATACAATAAACTCACATTTTAAAATTAAGTATCCACTTTCTAATGCTAGTTTATTAAATTTCATCTCTCAAACGCATTAAAGACAAGGAGAAACTTAGAAAAAATCATAGCCCCAGATGGTATTTGACAGTGTAATCACACGATGCGGTTCCAGTCTGAACCCAAAAATTGATCTTTGCTCATCATAGAGTCTCCAGTAGCTCAGTAGTTAGAGCATCTCACTAGAGTATGGAGGGTCGTAGGTTCAATTCCCATCTGGAGCTTGGATTTTTTTCTGAGTTTCTCCTTGTCTTTAATATCACAAAGTTATTATTGGTTCATTGTTTAAATGCACTAGCTTTATTCAAGGAATCCTCACAAGGCCATTCTTGTTTATATGTACCTATGACTAGGGATTGAAATAGGAAGTAAATTTAAAACTAAAACTCATATTTGATTGTTGTGCTTAACATAACTCTCTTTAGATCAACTCCAACCAACAAGGTCATTGATGCAACAATAAAACAAAGACAAAGGTATTTGTACAAAACTTATGTCAATACTTTATTGAACATGCCACACCATTGATATGTTCATAACAGTTAGTATGTACATATTTACCACTCAGAGCACTGGTACAATGAAACCTGGGTATAACAAACCCGAATATGTTATAAAGAAAAAACCTTGTTACAACTTACTCTATTCTTTGGTCCTGGCAGACGGTACACATGCCCTATTGATCAATCTCATTGTTATTGTGGAAGTATTTGCATGTGAGTTTTTACAATTTATATAGGACAAATCATAACTTATTGCTAAGACTGTTTTCCCAATGACATGAGCAATTCAGGGTTGGAAGGTGAGCAATTAGTCACACTCCTCAGGTCAGTTTTTTTGGCGACACAGTGGCAGAGTGGTTAGTCTGTTTGACTTGTAATCCTAGGGTCGCGAGTTCAAACCCCGGTCAGACCACTGTGTTGTGTCCTTGAACAAGACACTTTACCCGACTTTGTTCCGGTCGACTCAGCTGTATAAATGAGTACCAGTCCTGCTGGGGGCTAACCTGCAATAGATTAGTGTCCTGTCCAGTTGGGGTCAAAGACTCTCATCCGCTTAATAACACTACGGAAACCGGAGATAAGCGCTGGCCCTATGAGCTACTTGCAATTGGGCTCGAGAAAGGATTTAGCTTAGCTCAGGTCAGTTTTGCACAAGCGATGGTGAGTGAGAGCAATCATTCACCTCAAAGGCAAGTGCTGCTATACTCACAAGAAGAGCAAGAAGAGCAAAGGAAGAAAGCCAGTTTTGTGATTTAACTAAGTTAAGTACTATGTATAAACTGTTCAATGTTTTTAAACTCATTGAACTTTCTGTTGTTGTCGTGTCTGCCTGCAGACCAAAATATGCTATATATGTTCATCTAGTTTTTGATATTAACCACTGACAACAAATTTGAAAAATTTAAAAAAAGATGAAAGAAGTTTTAGATATTCTTACTATTGGTAGAGTATTGTAATAAAAGCAAGTTGTCCTAACTAATTTAGTAATGGTTTTATTATAGTTTTTGTGAATGTTTTATTCTGCTCAGATGTTCCAGGTATTCTCAAGTCAACAGTGCCAAACAAAGGAAATCTTTAGAGAATCTTTACATGCCACATGTACCAGGGGTAAGTTTTGTTTGTCCTTGAAAAAGGGATTTCAATTTTTTGTAATTACAAAAAGTCTTGTTTTTGATTCTTATAATTATTATTCCTTTGTCCCCAGGATGAGTCAGTTTTTGATCTTGTGCCAGGCTATGTGTTATCTCGCAGCAAAGAAAGAATCAGTGTAACCATCAAAACAGATGACTTTTTCAATGACGATAAGCAGGTAATGAAATTGGCCTGCACCTACAAAAGCTTACAAACAAACATTTAATTAAATTGTCTGAAAAATCAGTTGTCTTAATTTGAGTTAGTACATTCAATTATTATTAAATTTCCCAGACGTAAATTTTTAGTAAACTATAAGAATAACACAATTACCTAAGAATATTTAAGTATGTTACATTCTTCTAATTTATAACAATAAAAAAATGGATTTAACATGTCATTGTGAAGTATTTTATGATCAATCTACATTTTGAATTGCAAGCAAAGTACTTGGTACTGTAGTTTGCAGTATTAGTTAGCTTATGTTCATTTTAGAGCAGTTGAGAGGTTTTCTTACGAAAAACTATGATTTAAATGAGTTTTCTCTACTTATTTTATTTACAGCAACAATCAAGAAAGAAGTAAGTAAATTATGTTGTAAAACAGGATGTATTTATTATTACGATTATATACAAATTTTTATTTGTAAAATTACTCAGCAACAGGTGAGTTGCCACTGCTTTCATTGATGGAGGCAGACATATTATGCAGGCAGTAATCACCTCAACAAAGCGGACAAACAACAAATTTTCCAAATTGGCACCTCACATTTTGTGAATATTTCATAGGAAAAGATGAATACATTGAAAGAAAATGATATTTCAAAAACCATTAAGGTTTCAACAAAGTTTGGAATAACACTTTTCAAAGTAATTTAATGTATTTATTATAGCAATGTTGATAAATGCGACTGAGTAAATGACAATAATCAACAAAATTTTGCTATAATGTTTGGCAGTGGTTGCTTTTTCTTTCTGATAATCACTTGTCAGTGAGTAGTTTTACCAATTAAAAACAACTGTTATAATTAAGCCTCGGGCTTAGTGGGTTTGAGCCAAACTTCTTTAGCCAGTACTCTATTTACCTCGAGACACATCATCTGCCCAGGTTTGGCTTAGATTCATCGAAAGGTAATGGATATGCCAGCAGATTAATTTTCAAAACAACTTCAAGTTGCCCATAACAGTTATGGCACCATCAATTAAATATATTAGAATTAATCTTAATAATCTTGAGAACAGTAAAGGATATCAATTGTCATTTGGGCAAATTTTTTTCACTGCTATTCCTTGTTTACCGGTAGCCAGGTTTAAAGGTAAAAAAGTTTCTTTTCTTAAGGCAGTTAAAGGTTTTATAAACATATATTTTGTGAGAATCATTGACTGAGTGAGTTTTTCACTTAAATAATCTCCTAAAAAAATTAAAAGTTTAAAGGTTTTAGTTACATGCAGTAACATTTTTATTAGTTTTTGGACAAGGCAAAAGCCCCATTTTTAAAAATAGATATGAAACAGAATATTTTAGGAGTGTTTAGACACTGTAGGCAGAGATTTAGTCTCCACCTACAGTATCTGAATCTTCCTAGAATATTAATACTATAGAGATAGAAAAAAATTTAAAGTTTCTCTTTAAAATGTAAAAATCTAATTTATCCAATATAAAATGGTGTTAGAGTGTTCTCGATTGTTATATGAATAAACTGGAAACTGTATTGTTAATACCAAAGTGTAAATAAATTTACCCAAATAAATATTTAAAGAACATGTTCAATGGTGTGATTGTAGAGGCGCGGGGCAAAACAACACTTCCTTCATACTCTTTCCTTGTGCTAGTTCTCATGAAGGAGGTGAAATTTCAAGGTAGGTTTAAAGTTCTGTGACTTTTAATGAACTCAACCAAATTTTCATTTACATAAACAAAGTACTTTAGGATCTTTGATAGCATTAAACTGTTAATTTAAAGGGAATATATATTTTTAAATTAAATGCTCCTCCTCCAGGGAGGGCATATATTTAAGACTGAAAAGCAACCAAAAAATTTCAATAAATGAACCCAACCATTTGTACCTTTTTCAAATTAAATTAAATAACAAAAACTTACATCTAATAATAAATATATTATGAATATAATTATGGCAGTAAGGTAGACCTGAAAATTACTTAACAGTCTAGTTTTCAGTTTTGACGTTACTTGTGTAGATTGGGTTTTCATATACACATAAATAAGAAAAAAAAACTGTTAATTCTTTAAATGCAAAGCTATGTTAGCAATTAGTAAATTTAATTTTCAATGTACTCTGACAGAGTTTAAACCAGTCAATAGGGTCACTGTTTTTGCATAACATGATGTGAAAGATATTCACTTTGGAATTGTTTACCAACAAGAGTCATTTGAAGGGGCAAGCAGGGCAGGGCCGGGGAGGGGGGGGGGTGCTACATCAAGTCGTTACAGTAAATAAAAATGCAAACTTACATTTTTAAAAAGATTTTAAAACAACTGAACTTCATTTGAGCAATTGTTCAGTTAAATAATTTGTCTAAGTTTAAAAACGCATTTCCTCAATTTTATTAATTGGAACATTAACTGAATGCACAATGTAACAGGTTATTTATAATGTAATAGTTCATTATGATAAGTTTGATATGTAAAAAGTTGACTCATCAAACAAAAAGATTGCTATTTTGGGGAATCTCATTTTCCTTATATTAACTCCAGCATTGGTTTACTTTTCTAATTCATATTAAGCTAGTATTATATTCAAATAATACTTCTCACAGAATATTATTTTTTCTGCAGAACTTGTTCTCCTGATGAAAGGTAGGTCAGTGTTAGTACCACTAGCGGAGTATTATGAACTGTTGCAAGCACATGTACAACAAGTAGCTGTGACACTAATTCAGGATTTTGATATTGCATTTCAAACGAGCTTTCAGTAGGGTGGCGAGGATGGTAAAACAGTGGCAGAGTGGTCAACATGTTCATGTAATCATGTTGGGTCCTGAATAATTTCAAGACCAAGCCAGACCACTGTGGTGTGCCCCTGCCCAAAACGCGTTACCAGACTAATTGTTTCCAGTTACGTTGTCTCGATTTTGTAAATGAGTAACAGTTTGTGCTGGTGCCAGTCTCAGTGCTATTGTTTTAGTGTCCTTTCCATGGGGAGAACCAAAGATTCTGATCCACTTAGTGCTACAGCAACCTGAGATGAATGGTGGCCTTATGAACCAAGTGTCACTAGAAGGGATTAAGTTTTTGTCATAAAATGTTATGGTTAAGGAAAGTCATATGGTTAGTGATGGTAATATCATTTTATGTTCATTCAGTGTGTCAGCTATTACTTTCACTTAATAATAATAATAATAATAATAATAATAATAATAATAATGATGATAATGCTTTTAATATTGCAAAAAACCTTATAGAACTATTCCTTGACAAGTTTCTCTATTTGAATGTTTAAATAAATTTAGGGATGTGGTGATAGGCCAGTTGAAGCAGCAGATTGATGATTTGACACTGCTTCTAGGAGAGGACAGGTTAAATCACAGAACGAGCATGAGAAAGGTACAACCTGGGCTTCCAACCATTAATATACTTGGGGGGAGGGGGAGGGGAAAGTAGATCAAGTATCATAGCAAGTTAAGCTGGCTTTGACATCAAGGAGAAAGGTTTTACCCAAGCTCGACCGTTCTTCACTCTATATTGATTTTCTAGTGTGCACTTGTTAGAGAATAAGAATCATATTCTTTAGTTTAGCAACATAATTATTTTAAACTACTGTGTGTCTAAGATCTCTGTAAATATTTTTCACCACAAGTTAATACAAACTCTCAGAGTAAGTTTGAGGTTGACATATCCCAGCCAACATACAACCCAAGGGTACCGGAATCTGCGTGTGACTTCATCCCTATCAAATCACCTCTCTTTCTCGTCCACTCTTCTCCCCTGTCCCCATTTCAACAGACACTTCAAGGCAAAGATCAGCCTAACCAGCCATTTTCGCACACATCCCCCAGCAATGTAGAGCGTGTGGTCATCTCTGCTTGCAATGGACGAACATCATCATTCACTAATTGCCCCCAATAAGCTTACTAACTATTAAAATACTTCCGATCGATACTTCAAGTTTTCCTTCCTTTTTGTGTCTTGCAGACAGCTGAAGATCATCAATCACATATAGCACAGATCCACAATCAGCACAGAGAGCACATTTGGTGAGAATAATATTTCTCCTTAAATAACTCATACAAAACAGGTCATTTTGTAATGAGAAAATGGGGATTGATCAAACATTGAAAACCACAGAAGAGGAAAAGCAAAATTCTCCTAAGCTGGAAACAGGAAAAGTATGGCTTCTAGTTGGAAGAACTTAACAAAAAATCATGTGACATGTTTGGGGATGAAAGGGTTAAAATGCAAGAACTGTGATGAGCTTAAAGGAATGCCCGTTATGACATTGTCAGTGCTAAAATATTTTCATTTGCCAGTTCATGTTTTTTAGAAGAGCAATAGAGGCCATTTTTATTACCAATCTTAAATCTGATTTTTTTTAAAAAATATGTTCCTTCCATCATGTTCTTTTTTCCGTCGGAATCTTCGTATTTATAATAATATCCTTCAACAGTAATCAAACATTGAAAATGGTCAGACTTCATGTTCCTTTGGTAGTATAAACTTGTGTTGTTTATTTTTACTATTTCAACTAACATTAAGCTAATTTAATTTGTATTCCTTTAACCTAGTACTGTTACTAATGCCAACTCAATAAATAGTTCACTCACATGATTTATAGTTCTCTCGAGGATGATCACAAAGATGAGCTGGAGAAACTAACAAATTATTATGACATAAAGGTTTGTACCAAGTAATTTTTTTGCAAAACACTTGTTAACCAAATAGTGAGGTCTTTACCGTTAAATCTCAGACCGAGGGCTTGATGTGTGGACAGAGCGAAGCGAGATTCGTACAACAAGACCGAAGTCTGAGATTTCCAAGTAAACACTGCAAGCGAATGAGGTTAAAAAGTTACACTTTATATTACGTTTGTTTTAAAAGTTAGTTAGAAATTTATTACTGAACAACTGCTTTTTAATCAACAAACTGGAATGAAAACTGTGACCACTGATGAAAATAGTTTAATAATATAAACTTTGAACTGAAATTTATAACAAAGAGATTTTCTTGATAAAAAATGTTACCTTCAATATCATGTTAATTATCTAGAACTGAACATGTTGGCCCCTTCAAACCAGGTTATATAGTTACTTTGACATTAATATTCTTGATGTGCATTGAATAAGTGAAATCAGCATTTTAGGTAATTAGGTATTTATTGTTACTTGCAGCTTAGAGAAGAGAGGGACAGAGCTGAAATTGAAAAAGGTAAATAATTGTTTCACAAATTAAGGGGAAGTGTAATTAGCAAAGACTTGTTGAGTGTGTTCCACCTTTGGTGTTTGAGAAATACTGTAAAATGTTTTAAACAAACCCAGTTGGCTTAATCTTGAAAAAAGAATCGTTCTAGAAATCAAGTTCTCCTCATAATTTTGTAAAAATAATATCTAAAAGAATACCATCTCTAAAGTAAGGCTCCTTTTTGAGACAGTACATGCTTCTTTACGAAACAGTAGGTGTTTGCCTAAAAGAATGGCAGAGAAATAGAAACGGACAATAGTTTATGGTTTTCATCATTTATTAATGAGGTTAATAATGAAGTTACCCTTTTTAAATGGCATTTCCAATAAAAGTTAGAAATTTTTAAAAAATAAAGTAAGATGTAATCTAGAGCTGTTAAAAAGGTTTATTAAGCTTCTGTCACACATTAAAACTTTAGCTTAAACTTGAGTCCAACAACGATGCAAAACCAGTTTCAGCAGACATCGCGCTGTGTAAAGATGAACCTTTTTTGAATTTCTGTTGCAAGGCGTGTTTCACTCCAAATAGAACTGCTTCTGCTTGCAACAGTCACAACGATTTAATTTGCGAGTTTTACTGTGTAACGTCACTTTGTGAAACTTGTCTCGCTCGGTCTTGTTAGGCCATGCAAGCCATTTAATGTTCTTGAACAAGTTTCAACCTTTGATGTTATACAGTGCAACATCTAGCAGTCTTGTTCAAATCATTTTGTAGCTAAGAAGAAAGTTCTCTTGTCTGAATTAAAATGGATGTAACAATGTTTTTCTTGCAGTACATTAAACAAAAAAATGAATTTTATTATATCGAAAAAGTTGCATATTTCATAAGCGTGCTAAAATACTCAAGCTCATCGGTTGAAATTTGGTATCACCTCACGTATTGATGAAATTGTATCCCCATTGTTGAGAGACATCATTGTGATGTCACTCAGTATACAAGTGCAGTCTATGTAATATGAGATATAAATATGCATTTTAAGACTTTGTATGCTAAGTGCGTACTGTATTTTTGTTATTATTTGTAGTACGAATACAAGCTGATCTGGACTCTCTTCATGGAGCATTCGAAGCATACAAGGTAGTCAGTCATTACGATTCTAGATTGCCAGTTTTATAAATACTTCATAGCACCATACACTACCATACACTGGATTAATGAAAAAAATAGCGATGTGTTGTATTGGTTTCTTTCAGGCTTCCTTGGCACATTAGTTAAATATTTGTAAAGAAGTGTTATGCACTTTTAAAGTATTTGTATTGTTTGTGGTGAAACAATACATTTTTCTGTGTAATTCCTAGCTAACTTAAAATTAAAAAAACATTAAAATAAGCAGAGAGAATCTTAAAATCTTTTGATCCCATCTACAAGGTGCCGTCAGTAGAAAAAGAAGATTGTGTAAGACTATTACCTTTATTGTGCTGTATTAATAGTTTTCAGGTTCGCAATGTTTTATGTTAAAGCTTACATCTGGGCTGGGCTGTACAAAGTCTGGTGAACTTTAACCTGAGGTTAAGCCACTCATCAGGGCTGGGTTGTTCAAAGGCTGGTTAACTTTATCCCTGGGTTAAGCCACTCATCAGGGCTGGGTTGTTCACTCAGGTCCTTAAAAACCTTAAAAGACCTTAATTTTCACTTTCCAAAAATTGAGGCCTCAAAAGTCCTTAAATTTTACAAAAATCAGTCATGGTCCTTAAAAAGTCCTTAAATCCTCTTTCCTTTGTTATAATAATTTGCAATGCATTTTCCAAGAATCTTGGCTCAAAAGGGTAGAGCTTGCTGGGTGGCTTCAAGCACTACCTGGAGATCTGTACAGCTCTTCGTGCAGTCTTTGCCACAATATCGTAAAAAGTCATGTTTTAGGTCAGTTCTGGTGGTTGATTTCCTTGGCTTAGGTCCACAAAAACCAATAATCTTACCTTAAAAATTCCTAAAAAAAGTCCTTAGATTTTGCTTTGAGAAAAGCGGACGAACCCTGTATATGACCTTCGGCTATGTGCCTTATTCATGGTTGTAAGGTTCGCAAAGTTTTATTGTAAAGTTCTCATCTGGTATAAAAAGTACTGTTCGATACAGGGACTAGTTCCTAAAGATATTGTCTTCAATGTGCCTCATGCATGATGGTAAGGTTCGCAAGGTATTAAATGGTAAAGCTTACAGGCACATAAACTTTTGTACTGTGTTGAGTATGTTATTTACTTTTTAGGTAACTGTTGCAGCAGAGATGGATTACAAATGGGAGAGAAGGGAGGTAAGTAAATTATCTAATGCAAATCTTAAACTGGGTTTCAAGCAAATAAAGCCATAAGAATTACTAACTTCTTGAAATTTGAAAACAAAGTATGTAATGAAGTTAATAGCTACAATGATGAAGAGCATAAGAAGCCATAGAAATTACTTACTTCTTGAAATTTGAAATTAAAGTTTTAGTGAAGTCGATAGCTACCATGATAAAGAGCATACAAAGCCGTGAAGAATCTACTAACTTGAAATTTGGTCTTTGTGTTACTATTCTTATCTATGCAATGTAGAAAGGGAAACTTGGAAAAGAGATTTCAGGGCTTGACACTTACTTTTTCCTAAACTTGCCAGTATGGAAAGTACACTTGGAAATTTACTTTCCACAGTAAAAACATCCTTTGCAGAAGATAAGGGATCATATTTTTTACTAGCCATAATCAATGAACAAAATTTGATTTAATTTATGAAATATTTTGTATTGAGCACTTCATCCCCAGACCACATTTCCATCCCAAGCCTTGTACCAAGGCTTCTTACGCCAGGAGCATATGCGTGCAGATTTTGTGGATGTTCTTGGGTTTCGAAATGGAGTTGATTCTTATATAATTATTTGTTTATTTATTTATTTCACCTGGCTGTTTGAACACCAAAAACTACTTTCCAAATTGGTTGGTTTTGTTTTTTTACTTTCCATTCAACTTATTTTACTCTCCAACGGCGAACGGGTAAGTGTTAGTGTCAAGCCCTGGATTTAAGCTTGTAGCCTATGTTATATCAATCCAGTGTTCTGCCAACTGAGCTATAGAGCCATATACTTCATAATTTTTGCCATACCAGGGCGGTGTCCTACCTATGAGTTTTTTTTATGAGCTTTCTCTGTTCGGTGCAGGTCTGTATTTATGGGCAGATCATTTTCAGATGTGACTGAGGCAATGGAGATCCATGTCGTTATTTTTCAATCTAAAAGCTCTGCGGGTCATCGATATAGTCATTAGAAGATACAGAGAAGTTATAACAGAAGTCTTAAGGATTATTAGTTTTCCAAAGTGTTAATGTTTGTTGCAATGACAAGTAGTCTACTTTACAAACTAATGGTTTTAATCTTTTGTTATGCTGCAGCAACAGCTTATTCAAGACAGTCAAATGCGCTTGGAGGATGAGCTTTCCAAACAAAGTTAGTTTAGTTACCAAATTACTTAAGAGGGTATATGGTTGTAAATCGTACTCGTAGAGCTATTTGTTTTTTAAGACTTTTGGTTAGGAAAATGACAGTGTAGGAAAAGTGCACTGGTAAGATCTTTGCCTCCAAATCCTGAGGTCTCCGGCTCAATACCCTGTCTGGTCGAGGGTTGAATATTAGGGCGACCTTCTTTCCCCTTAAAGGCCACTCGGCTTTCCATCCTTCCGGGGTCGGTAAATGAGTACCAGCATACATGGACCGCTTTGAAGCGGCTGCCTGAGGCGCCTATATGCTTCCGGTCCGCTGAGGATAAGCTTATCATTGTAAAGCGTCTTTGAGCATTCATATGAAAGAGCACTTTATAAATGCATCTGTTTTTTTAGATGGGTGTGAGATTTGTATTTCTCAAGGTCCGATCCTAAGAAAACTCTCCCTTTGTTTTACCCCTAGAGAAAGAAATGATGCGGGAAAAAAACAGTGACATTGATGCCACACATAAGGAGCATCAGAGACAAATTCAGATTATTGTTGAAGACCACAATAAAGAAATTGATGTAAGTACCACTTTTTGTGTATGAAACCCTTATGTTTTGACCAATGATCTCTGACGAACGTATCTAGTGATCAATCTGGTACATTTATAAGCTGCACAGACATCAGAAAGAAAATGATTTTAGGTCTGGTGATGATGGTGATAAATCTGTTGATGATGTTAGTAGATCTGGTGATGATGGTAGTGGATCTGGTTATGATAGTGATAAATCTGGTGGTGATGCTAGTAGATCTGGTGATGATGGCAATAGATCTGGTGATGATGCTGATAAATCTGGTAATGATTGTTGTAGATGTTGTGATGATGGTGATAAATCTTGTGATAGTATTGGTAGATCTTGTGGTGATGGTAATAGGTCTGGTGATGATAGATTTTGTGGTGGTCGTGATAGATCTTGTGATGATCGTTGTCAACGTATTGATGGTCGTGATTAATGTAGTCATGATCGTGATAGATCTTATGATGGTGGCGACAGATATGGAAATGCTTAAAATTGGTGATGACAACATAAAGAAAACGATACAGGTGATGACTACAATAGATCCGGTGATGGTGATGAAGAAGATAATGGAAATGATGTTGATGATGACGACAACGATATTGGGTTTAGGGATTGTAGTGGTGATGACAAAAATGATGATAGTGACAAAAATCTTAGATTACGTGTAATTGAAACACATTTTTCGCTATTTACCTAGACACCTAGCTAGAGTACTAGGAACTAGGAGTCTTATAAAGTTACCAAGGTTTGTAAAGCTAACATTTCTTGCTTATTGCTGCAGCGGCTGATGGAAAAATTTTCCAAGTCCGTTGCTGATGCTGGACAGCTCAAAAAAACTCTCCTAGAAATGCAGGTACATTTAACTTTAGTTGGAAAACTAATACCGAAAGGAATTAAAAATGAACCACTCTTCATGGAGTAGATTCCATGGAGAACCTCTTCGATTTTGGGCTTCATTGACAGGAAATTCCCATGAAGCAAGAAACTACCATGTTTGATTGTTTGTACTTCTTTTGGTAAAACATTATTTTCAGTTATGTAAGATTATAAAAGTAACGATTTTAATAGTAACATCTGCCTGTGGATGTTAGCAACTTCGAGGTAACGGCGATCGTTGTGTTAGAACTTTTTCAAAAGGAATCGAAATAAAAGTCGTTAAAGATTTTGGGTTCACTGTTAAAAATGAATTTTGTCTGGAAAGATATTTTTTAGAAAACATGCCATTGCTCTCTTAGGATCTGATGCGAGAGAACGAGGAAGTTAAAGAGAAGTTAAAGAAGACATCAGATAAACTGCGAAAAACTCATTCAGAACTAGAAGATAAGGTATCTGGCTTGGTTATTTTGATACTGAATCAAAGCATCCGATTAGTTACGATTAGCTTTTAATTAGTATATAGAAGATATTCTTCGTCTGGTGGTTGAAAAACGGTTTTTGAAGTCTGCTTAAAAGATTTTAACTTGTTCGCCATTCTTTAAAGTACGTCAATTGCAAACAAACACAAAGATTTCTCAGAACTGCATCAAAAGAATTGATAATCTTTCCCAGTATGTTGGTAAATGAATCCTAAAATACCAGTTAATACTTGTGACTTTTAATAGTGTGCGTTCGTTTTTCTTAGAAAGTAAAGCTTCAAGGGTTCGAGGAGAATTTCGCGGAAAAGGTAATTATAACAGTAATAATCAATACTATTTGCTTCATCTTGAATGTAACTGGTATAGAGAGGTTGGTCGTGTAAATCTGGGCGTGCGTCTTGTGTTTAAGCAAGCTTTCAAACTGTGATCAACATGACCTTAGAGCTCTCATTAAAACCTTTACTTTTGTGTTTGTGTCACAGGTTGCAGAAGTTGATGATAAATATTCAATGAGAATGCACGGTCTTATGATAGACAACACTGATTTACGGTAACTTTTCTCTATTTACAATTTGGTAATCGAATGGTCTTAGAATAGTTGCAACTCCTAATTACTAAAGGGTAAAACAAACGTTTCAGGTTAATAAATTCCCCCTGCAATCCATCCCTCCTTATTGCAAAACTTTGATATTGAAACTACTCACCAACCCCCCCC